>OU612058.1:85043855-85218855 GCA_914767635.1 Melanostoma mellinum
AAAGGTTATGGGCCCAGGCTTACATGAGTTGAAAGTGTAATAAGTTTTTTTTTCCTTCTTGCTGCATTTTTTTTTAAATCCAACAAAGATGAGTTCTGGATCGGGTTTATATCAAATTGAGAAACTATGTGATGACAACTACGATGCATGGGCTATACAAATGAGATCAGTTCTCATCCATAGTAGTTTGTGGAGTTATGTTTCTGGGGAAATATCGGTGCCAGCAGCACCAGCATCAACGACAGAGGAGATCTTGAATTGGAAGCAGAAAGACGAGAAGGCATTAGCGACTATAATTCTTTGTGTGAAAACATCACAACTTTTGCATATTAAGAATTCTAAGAGTTCTCGTGATGCATGGAAGAAACTCGAAGACGTTCATCGGCCTAGTGGTCCTGCAAGAAAAGTATCGCTTTTCAAGCAATTACTAAATCTAAAATTGCCTGAAAATGAATCTATCTCAAATCATTTAAATAATTTCTTCAGTGTGTCTGATAAATTGACTGAAATAGATGTTAAATTGCAGGATGAATTGTTGGCTATAATTTTATTATCGAGCCTCCCAAAGAGCTTTGACAATTTCACTATCGCCATTGAGACCAGAGATGAATTACCATCGACAGCTGTATTAAAAAATAAGCTAATGGAAGAGTGGAAAAGACGAGAGAGCGATGCTGTGACTGTTACAGACAACGGGGAATCTGCATTTTTTTCCAATCAAAGGCATGACACACAAAACCAACGGAATAAAATGAGTAAAAAGCAACCATTTCGCGGTAAGTGTTATAAATGTAGCAAACGAGGGCACTATGCATCAAATTGTCCAGCAGCAAATATTGCAGCAACATGTAATTCGAGAAATAAGTTGACAACTTCTTTCGCATTGCTTAATGCCGCCCATTTGGCAACACTTGATGAAGATACATGGGTTCTTGACAGTGGAGCGACCTGTCATTTATGCTGCAGCAGCTCTTTGTTTACTGATTTAAGAGATCACAAAGAAAGGATTGAATTGGCAGCTGATAATTATATTGAGTCATCTGGCATAGGGAGTGTTTTGATAGAAACAAAGAACTATAAACTTATTTTGAAGAAAGTTTTGTTTGTTCCAAGCTTAAAGGCAAATTTTATATCAATGAGTAAAGCCACACAAAACGAGCATACAGTAGAGTTCAATGATAAAGCAGCTATAGTTCGAAATAAAAACGCGGAGATTGTGTTGAGTGCAGAGAAAGTAGGTGATCTGTATTTATTTAAGGGGCAAAGTTCAAAATTATTTTACATTAATAAAGGTCTTAACAGCGAGTTCGTAAAATGGCATGAACGATATGGACACCTAAATGCCAAAAGTCTCAGTTCGTTATGCAATAAGCAAATGGTTATGGGATTGGAAATATCAGACCATCCTGATGCCATAGAATGTGAAGTTTGTCTGAAGAGTAAAATGTGTGCTATATAGAACTACGTTCTGCTATTCCATTCCCCAAACACTCAATGAAGCAAAGTAAAGGATTATTAGAACTAATACATAGTGATATTTGCGGTCCGATGCGGACACAATCTGTTGGGGGCTCTCGCTATTTTGCCTTGTTCATTGACGACTACAGCAGGAAAATATTTGTTTATTTCTTAAAGCATAAGAATGAAGTATTTAATGCATTCAAAACCTTCAAGGCTTTAGTTGAGCTCGAAACGTCAAAGAAAGTAAAGATTTTGAGAACTGACAACGGTGGCGAATATGTCAGTAAAGAATTTAATTGTTTTTTGAAGAATGCAGGCATAAGGCACCAGTTAACAGTTCAATACACCCCTCAACAGAACGGGGTAGCCGAAAGGTGTAATAGAACTCTTGTCGAAATGGCAAGATGCATGTTATTGAATGTAGAACTCCCAGACTCCCTTTGGGCAGAAGCGATAAACACGGCTGTTTATCTACGCAATCGATCACCTACAAAGATTTTAAGTGATAAAACGCCGTATGAGGCATGGAGTGGTCGAAGGCCTAATGTATCACACCTACGAATTTTCGGATGTAAAGCGTTTATGTTAGATAAGCGCCCAATAAAATCAAAGTTTAAAAAGAGAGCTACCGAATGTATTATGATAGGGTATTCCATTGAATCTAAGGCATATCGCCTTTATGAGCCAAAATCTCAAAAGATTTTTAAGAGTCGAGACGTTCGATTTGTGGAGCATATTAATAAGGATATCTGCAAAAATGTCGATTTGATATTACAATCAGAAGTCGATAAACAACAACCAGGTCTCGTAAAACAAAATCATAATATGAGATCGCCAACAGTTAAAACCGAATGCGTTGCAAATGATACGAGCGGTGCGCGGGATGTGATTGATGGGTATGGTACAAGCCCTGAAATTGTTGTTGGTGGTGATGATGAAGGTGAGGCTAGCTTCTTGAGTGACATCCAAAGAACAGGAGAATCGGATGTAAGTGATAATGAAGTTATAAACGACGACGTGTTGATCGTACCACTTGAGAAAGGGATTGAACACAACGAATTAAACAGGCCAAGGAAAGATGGTTTAGTACAAGAAAACATGAAGAGCTGTTGGTTGCGCTCAGGTAAACGAAGATCTACGTCTGTGAATTTTTCAATACTACAATCTGGAAAATTTCTTGTGAATCCAACTACTGCTGAAGAAGCTCTTAATCGACACGATTGTGACAAATGGAAACAAGCTATGACATCAGAGTATAATTCACTTTTACATAATGATACTTGGGACCTAGTGGATCTTCCAGTTGATCGTAAGGTAATCGGAACAAAGTGGGTGTTTAATATAAAGCGTGATAAAAATGGAAACGTCGAACGGTACAAAGCTAGGCTGGTGGCAAAAGGCTGCAGCCAAAAGTTTGGTCTCGAGTACCATGACACCTTCTCACCCGTTGTGCGATATTCCTCGATAAGGTTGTTGCTTGCCATTGCCGTGGATTTTGATTTGATATTGCACCAGATAGATGTTACCGCTGCATACTTAAACGGTGAATTAAAAGAAGACGTTTATATAATACAACCCGAAAAATTTGTCAATCCTGATAACCCGAATAAAGTATGCAAATTAAAGAAATCTTTATACGGACTTAAGCAGTCCGGCAGAGAGTGGAATGTAAAGTTGGATAAAACTCTAAAAACCATTGGCTTCACCCAATGCAAATCTGATACATGCGTGTATATTATAAATCGAGGAGGTGTAATCGCCATAATTGGAGTTTATGTGGACGATTTATTAATAGCGTGTTCCAGTCTTCAGAGATTAGAAGAAATAAAATTTCTTATTGGACAGCACTTTGAAGTGGTCGACAAAGGTGCTATTGATTTCTTTTTGGGAATGGAGATAAGCAGAGACGCTGAAACAAATGGAATTAATTTAACTCAGCACCAATTTATTCTGGATTTGCTCCAAAGCTATAATATGTTGGAGACTAGAAAATGCAGTACACCATTAGAACCAGGATTC
This sequence comes from Melanostoma mellinum, assembly GCA_914767635.1. Classification (NCBI taxonomy): domain Eukaryota; kingdom Metazoa; phylum Arthropoda; class Insecta; order Diptera; family Syrphidae; genus Melanostoma; species Melanostoma mellinum. The sequence continues at coordinate 85,047,336 of OU612058.1, forward strand.
AAATTAAGGAGGTGCAGTGACTGTTCCAAATGTCGTAAGGTTGATCCTAAGGTATACCAGTCACTAATTGGTTCCTTGATGTACCTGGGCATATCAACTAGACCGGATATTCTGCATTCGATCAGCAAACTTGCACAATTTAACATGGATCCCCATGTAGAGCATATAGCAGCGGCTAAACATGTTCTGAGGTACTTAGCTAACACTAAAAATTTTAAAATATCTTTCAGAAAAACTATAGATCCCTTAAAAGCATATGCTGATGCAGACTGGGCTGGCAGCTGTGATGACCGGAAATCTTATACCGGTTTCGTGCTCTTTCTCGGTGGAGGACCAGTATCTTGGGAGTCACGAAAACAACCATCTGTGGCTTTAAGCAGTACAGAGGCCGAATATATGGCACTATCGTCAGCATCAAAGGAAGTGGTCTATATGCGAACCTTTATTAAAGAGCTTGGTTTTTTGAATCTAATTGATGGCCCGACTAATCTAAATGGGGATAATTTAAGTGCACAACAACTTGTTAGGAACCCTATTTATCATGCTAGAAGTAAGCATATAGATATTCGAATTCATTATGTGCGTGAAGTCTACAATCAAAATTTAATCAAGTTAAATTATGTTCCAACCGGTGATATGGTTGCGGATATATTTACTAAAAATCTAAATAAAAATAAGCACATGCACCATTGTAAGAAGTTGGCTTTATTATAATTATTATTGAATTTTTAAAGTAACTAAGAAGATAACAGATATGTTTTTATCATACAAACGTATATATATTTGAGGGGTCATGTTGAATTAATTACTTGCCAAATTATATAGTTTGTACTTGAACATTCATTCTAATATATAAGCGGCAACACTTAACCAAGCTTTTAGACATTTCCCATATGTTAACCATTGTAAATATAATGGAATCGAAACATTACTTAGCATAAGATATGAATATGATTGTTAGTTCAGTAGTCGAAATAAACTGCCTGAAGTAAAGTTGAGTTCGTTTCAATTAGGTTCCAACAACAACAACAACAACAACAACAACAACAACAACAACAACAACAACAACAACAACAACAACAACAACAACAACAACAACAACAACAACAACAACAACAACAACAACAACAACAACAACAACAACAACAACAACAACAACAACAACAACAACAACAACAACAACAACAACAACAACAACAACAACAACAACAACAACAACAACAACAACAACAACAACAACAACAACAACAACAACAACAACAACAACAACAACAACAACAACAACAACAACAACAACAACAACAACAACAACAACAACAACAACAACAACAACAACAACAACAACAACAACAACAACAACAACAACAACAACAACAACAACAACAACAACAACAACAACAACAACAACAACAACAACAACAACAACAACAACAACAACAACAACAACAACAACAACAACAACAACAACAACAACAACAACAACAACAACAACAACAACAACAACAACAACAACAACAACAACAACAACAACAACAACAACAACAACAACAACAACAACAACAACAACAACAACAACAACAACAACAACAACAACAACAACAACAACAACAACAACAACAACAACAACAACAACAACAACAACAACAACAACAACAACAACAACAACAACAACAACAACAACAACAACAACAACAACAACAACAACAACAACAACAACAACAACAACAACAACAACAACAACAACAACAACAACAACAACAACAACAACAACAACAACAACAACAACAACAACAACAACAACAACAACAACAACAACAACAACAACAACAACAACAACAACAACAACAACAACAACAACAACAACAACAACAACAACAACAACAACAACAACAACAACAACAACAACAACAACAACAACAACAACAACAACAACAACAACAACAACAACAACAACAACAACAACAACAACAACAACAACAACAACAACAACAACAACAACAACAACAACAACAACAACAACAACAACAACAACAACAACAACAACAACAACAACAACAACAACAACAACAACAACAACAACAACAACAACAACAACAACAACAACAACAACAACAACAACAACAACAACAACAACAACAACAACAACAACAACAACAACAACAACAACAACAACAACAACAACAACAACAACAACAACAACAACAACAACAACAACAACAACAACAACAACAACAACAACAACAACAACAACAACAACAACAACAACAACAACAACAACAACAACAACAACAACAACAACAACAACAACAACAACAACAACAACAACAACAACAACAACAACAACAACAACAACAACAACAACAACAACAACAACAACAACAACAACAACAACAACAACAACAACAACAACAACAACAACAACAACAACAACAACAACAACAACAACAACAACAACAACAACAACAACAACAACAACAACAACAACAACAACAACAACAACAACAACAACAACAACAACAACAACAACAACAACAACAACAACAACAACAACAACAACAACAACAACAACAACAACAACAACAACAACAACAACAACAACAACAACAACAACAACAACAACAACAACAACAACAACAACAACAACAACAACAACAACAACAACAACAACAACAACAACAACAACAACAACAACAACAACAACAACAACAACAACAACAACAACAACAACAACAACAACAACAACAACAACAACAACAACAACAACAACAACAACAACAACAACAACAACAACAACAACAACAACAACAACAACAACAACAACAACAACAACAACAACAACAACAACAACAACAACAACAACAACAACAACAACAACAACAACAACAACAACAACAACAACAACAACAACAACAACAACAACAACAACAACAACAACAACAACAACAACAACAACAACAACAACAACAACAACAACAACAACAACAACAACAACAACAACAACAACAACAACAACAACAACAACAACAACAACAACAACAACAACAACAACAACAACAACAACAACAACAACAACAACAACAACAACAACAACAACAACAACAACAACAACAACAACAACAACAACAACAACAACAACAACAACAACAACAACAACAACAACAACAACAACAACAACAACAACAACAACAACAACAACAACAACAACAACAACAACAACAACAACAACAACAACAACAACAACAACAACAACAACAACAACAACAACAACAACAACAACAACAACAACAACAACAACAACAACAACAACAACAACAACAACAACAACAACAACAACAACAACAACAACAACAACAACAACAACAACAACAACAACAACAACAACAACAACAACAACAACAACAACAACAACAACAACAACAACAACAACAACAACAACAACAACAACAACAACAACAACAACAACAACAACAACAACAACAACAACAACAACAACAACAACAACAACAACAACAACAACAACAACAACAACAACAACAACAACAACAACAACAACAACAACAACAACAACAACAACAACAACAACAACAACAACAACAACAACAACAACAACAACAACAACAACAACAACAACAACAACAACAACAACAACAACAACAACAACAACAACAACAACAACAACAACAACAACAACAACAACAACAACAACAACAGCGCAAAGTCAAACGACAAAATCCACAACGTCAACTGACTTCACCCGTAGTTACAATAGTACTACGTTCTGGAGCAACCAGATGCCTGGATACTCAACAGAATGTCAGTGACACTTCTTCCATAAGGCCCAGCACTTCCAGTATATTTAGTGCTATAGAGCCACTGGTAGCCCCAACAGCTTCCATCACGGATGAGGGGTGCTCCAACTCGGTAGCAACTTTGTCTACTGTAACTAACTCTATGTCAAACCAATCTAATATCGAAGAACTCACCGGTTTACCACCTGTGAGGAGTATTTTTATTTATCGTCTTTATCCATCAACGTCTGAAGATTTAGTACACAATTATATTCAAAAAATAGTTCATCGGTTGGTGTATCTAGTCTTTCCATTCGAAAACTCGTCATGACACCAGAAAAGGAATATTCTTCTTTCGAGATCAAAGTTGGAAGAAACCTCGAGCACTACAATTTACTATGCAATAGGTCTTTTTGGCCTTTGCATACTGTGGTCCATGATTTTTTTCGTAGCAAGAAGCGACGTTGATACATTCTCATGAACGAAACAATGATAACATGAACGCTGATTGCCTTAAAATCTATTATCATAATGCAAGTGGAATTCGAACCAAACTACCTGCCTTATACCATTCATCTACCCACGTAGAATACGATATTATTGTTACTGGTGAAACCTGGCTTTGAAGTGGAATCCCTGATTCTGAAATTTTCAACATCGATCTAGTCTTCCGACGAGATCGATGTATTACTGCTGAAGATCGCGGAGGTGGTCTACTATTGGTGGTTATATCATCACAAGCTACATACTACCTAGAAGTCACATTGATATCTATGAAAAGCACCTTGCTAACATTGATTTTGTAAGTAATTTGAATGACTGTCCGCAGAAGGTTTTTGTAATGGGGGATTTTAACCTGACTGATGTGAAATGGTCTTATTCCTCTAATGAAAATATGCTTATTCCCTGTAACTTAAAAAGTGCTATCAAAATAACTTTTGTTGACCATTTATTTGCTCTAAGCTTATGTCAAATCAGTAGCGCTGCCAATAGTTTGAATAATATTCTTTATCTTGTTTTCATACCACATGATGAATTCAAGGGTTCAGTGTGTGAAACGCTTCCTTTGTCATTATTAAACGATTCTATCAATCATAAAGAATTATATATTGAAATTCAATTACACACTTATTAAAAAATTAAGAGTTACAATTCGTTATCATTTAACTTTATAAGGGCCAATTTTATTGAACTTGATAATTATCTTGAAAGTATTGACTGGAAAACTGAATTTTTAAACTTAGATCAACAAAATATGTTTGATCGCTTTTCGCAGATTTTAAATAATGCTTTCAATCAATTAGTGCCACACAAAAAGAAAAAGAATATTTCCAAACTTCCATGGTATAATAACAGGCTGACACACCCTAAGAATTTAAAAAATAAATCTTTCGCTAAGTTTAAGAAATCAAATGATTTGGCTGACCAAATACAGTTTTATAATCTTCGCAGGGAGTTCAATGTGTTAAGTAAATTCTCGCACAGAAATTATATTATGAAGGTTGAATTCAATTTAAAAAACGACCCAAAGAGTTTTTGGTCTTTTATAAGCTTAAAACGAAAATCGCTCGGGATTCTGAATTATATGTTTTTTTAAAAATCAAGTGTCTGATGAAATTGAAAACACGGTTGAGCTATTTGCTCAGTTTTGAATCGGTCTATTCTAACTCACATGAAAATCTAGTTCACCTTTCTGGTTATACCTTATACCGAGAACGACCTGGGAAGACGAAGAATTTTTGAGAGATGATTCTATTCATTTCTATACAGATGGTTCAAAAACTGAAGAAGGGGTAGGCTGTGGGGTGTACTCAAACCGACTTAACGTAAGTCTCTCGTTCCGCCTTCCAAACCATTGTATCGTGTTCCAAGCGGAAATTCTGGCGATCAAAGAGGTCCTATCATACCTAAGAGAAAACGAGATATCCTCAACGAATATCCGGATTTTCTCAGATAGTCAAGCAGCCCTCAAATCACTCGGCGCTGTTTCTACGAACTCAGTAACCGCCCTTAATTGTCGCCTATCTCTTAGGGAGATGGCTGAACAGTTCAATATTCACCTTATTTGGGTGCCGGAGCACAGAGATATCGTACGTAACTGCAAAGCCGATGAACTCGCCAGAGATGGAACCGTTCTACCAATCTCAATCAGCAAGTTGAATATTGGCATACCAATCGCTACATGCAAACTTATGCTAAAGCAAGAGGCAATGAATAGAACAAATCATAGCACATTTCACACTACCATAAAATTGTACTTGGATGTTCTTTCCAACAATTCCTGGATGCAAGATGTTGTATGCAGAAGTTGCTTAAATGAGGAAGACGAGGTGACAATCCCACACCTCCTCTGCTCATGTCCTGCAGTCTGTTTTGAAAGAAAACAGCATCTAGGAAAATACTTTCTTGATGATCCAAGCGATCTGGCGAACTCAGATCCCCTGCATCTCCTTCGCTTTATTAAAAGCTCCAAATGGTTTTGTTAAGTGAGTATCTCATCTCCTCGCATAATTTTATGGTATCACAATGGACCTAATATTGGTCTAAGTGTGTCAGTTTGTTTTCCCTACAGCCATTTAAACCTAACCTAACTTTCTGGCTATAATCCCAAAGAAAGTATAGGATCCTTACAGTTAGATCTCAACGATGTCTTAGAAGGATTGCATGAACTTAAACCAAACGCTAGACCTGGCGTTGATGGTATTCCTGCGATAATTTTGAAAAGATGTTCCAGTTATCTGGCTCTTCCATTACTAATCATTTTCAATTCTTCATTGTCATCTGGACCGTTCTTAGATGAATGGAAATCCTCTTTCTTGATTCCAACTTCTAAATCGGGTTCCAAAAACAATGTAGAGAACTACAGAGGAATTTGTAAACTATCTGCAATTCCTAAGTTTTTTGAAAGCCTTGTAAAAAAAAAAAATTGATTTCCTAGTGAAGGAACATATAAGTGATGCCAACATGGGTTCATCTCGGAAACATCAACAATCACCAATTTAACATGTTTCTCTTCTTTCGTTGTTGACGCTATTGAAAGTAAAGATCAAGTGGATGTTAGTTATACCGATTTTAGCAAAGCGTTTGATTCGGTTTGTTACAAAATACTGCTTCAAAAATTGGAATCATTTGGTTTCCACTCAAGCCTCCTTCAATGGATCTGTTCCTTTCTCATAAAAAGGGTTCAAAAATTCAAAATTGACGAATTCACCTCAAGGCAGGTAAATTGTACCTCTGGTGTTCCACATGGTAGTCATCTAGGTCCTCAACTATTCATCATATTTATTAATGATATTGTTAACTGCGTCAAATTCAGCAAATGCCTCATATACGCAGACGATCTGTAACTTTCTCTGAAAGTAACCTCTATTAGTGATTGCCAAAAACTCCAATTGGAACTTGATAATCTATCTCGCTGGTGTGTGTAAAACCGCTTGAATCTTAACGCCAACAAATGTTTTGTGATTTCTCTCTCAAGAAAGGATCATATGCAAGAGTTTTCATATTATCTTGATTGTAACCCTCTTCAGAGAACTGAAAAATTTAAGGATTTAGGCGAACTTTTTGACTCCAAATTCAATTTTTAACCACATATTGATGGGGAGCGTATCGGAATCCCGCTTTTTAAAATCCCGTTTTTTAAAATCCCGACAAAAAAAAGTTTATAATCCCGTCTTCTTAAATACCGTTTTGTTAAAATCCCGTTCGTGACAGTCCTGTTTAATCAAAATCCCGTCTATCAAAAGCCCGCCTTTTAAAATCCCGTTTAATCCCGCTTAGCCCGTTTTATATTTGGATAAGTATTATTCAATATTGTTCATTTAAACACTACATATCAGTTCTCAAATGTTGAAAGTTTTGTTGTCTGAAATTTTTTTTTATTAATACCATTATACAGAGAAACTGGGACAGATCTTTCAATTGTAACTGATAACTGTTTTTCTTGTTGCATTTTCTGCATAAAAAACTATTGCGTAAGCAAGAGAACAATATTGTTGTGATCTTTTTTGGAATTACATTTTTGTTATGTATTATGTTCTTTTCTTTTGAAACAATAATAATGTTTGCAATAAAATTATCTAGACCAAATATTCTTCTTCTTATTTATATTTAATCACGCTTTTGTAATCAACACCAGGTGTTTTATTTTAAAAATCGCGCGATTTTTAAAATAAAACACCTGGTGTTGATTACAAAAGCGGGCTTAAAAAAACGGGATTTTAATAAACGGGATTTCAACAAACGGGATTTTAAAAACGGGGTTTTAAAAAAACGGGATAATAACAAAACGGGCTTAAAAAAACAGGATTTTAAATGCGGGAAAATAAAAAGCAGGATTATAAAAAACGGGATATCGAACCCAACCCATATTGATGCTATTGTATCAAAAGCAAAATCAATGCTAGGATTCATCAAAAGATATTCAACATACTTTACTAAGCCCTACACCCTTGTGTCTCCTTATATCTCACTAGTAAGACCCAACCTAGAGTATGCAGACATCATCTGGAACCCTCACCAACAATGTTTTTCCGATCGAATTATGAAAGTTCAGAATAGGTTTACGAAGTATGCATTTTACAAAATGCGATGGTACTTTCATCCAAATTCCACAGCCAGGCAGAGGCTTCTAGGTTTGCAGTCGCTCGAATCACGTAGAACTAGTCATGTCATAGTTTTTGTGCGAGACATTTTATGTTATCATATAAAGTGTCCTTCCTTGTTGTCCTTAATTTGTATTTATGCTCTAGAGAGGCCGTTGAGGGATAGAAATCTTCTTTTTTAATCAAGGCACAGAACTAATTATGGCATGAGTGAACCAATTTCAAGATCAGTTAGAGAGTTTAATGAAATTTGTGGTCATATTGGTTAAGCCTTCTCTAGAGATTCGAAATAAATTGTATTACTTGTTTTTATGAAATTGAAACCTATTTTGTAATAATGTGTAGTCTGTTGAGCTCATTGCTCGTAGGTGAAATAAATAAATAAATAAATAAACGTAACGTATGCTATAATTAAAGTTTACATAGCAGAAAATTTCACAACAATAAGTTAGCACATGTAAATACAGGGTTCTACAAAAAGCACTCTTGTTTTAAAAGGAATTATGTGCTATGAAAGCCAGAGCGTTCGTAGAACACCATAGCCTTTTGCAACAGTGTTTTTTACAAGTTGATCCCAGGTAAGATTCCGATTAAACACCACACCTTGAGTCTTTATCGTGCATATGACCGAAATAGACGTGCGATAGTTGCGATCAAATTCTTTCAAGATTTTAAGAAAGCGCTCTATTGGAATTAGAATCTTGTGAGTCATTGGAAACGCATAAAAAAGTTTTGTCATCATAAAAGAAAAGAAAACAGATTTTTTTTGGGCCCGGTGAAAGGCACTGTAATATAAAAACATGCTGCGCCAGTGGCGTACATAGGGGGGGGGATCAGGGGGATATATCCCCCCCCCCCTCCATTGGGATCGATAGTTGTTCAACATAACCAGTCATGAACCAAAAAAGTTAAAGAAACCCACTGTGAAATTTAGTAACTGCTTCCTGCGTGAACTGAGTTTTATTAGTACTCACAGGATTGGACATTCTATGCTTTCATTTTACGGGGAAAATACAAAGTCAACTTCATCTGAAAGAAATTATATTATTTCGGGAAATCACCAAATCTTTTGAATTTCTTTTTTGTTATCGATTTTCCAAGACTGATATGAATAAAATCTTTTCTCTTAATTCTCTAATACTATAGTTTGCCAAACATTACTGTATTAACAATCCAGGTGATGCTCTTGCAAAGCTTATAGTGAAAAATCTTCGAAATTGTGATCTGAACGTTTATTTTTTGATCGGCCAAGGGTACGACGGAGCTAGCAATATGTCTGGTCGATACAGTGGTGTTCAGACAATTATTCGCCAGCAATTTGCCTCGCATGCTCTGTACGTCCATTGTGCAGCACATTCATTGAATCCTTGCAATATCTGTTCCCAGCAAAATACCAGCCATTAGAGACTTTGAGGAGCTATTTACGTTTGTGTTCGAGACTTTTGACCAAATAAGAACATTGAAAAGTGACGCAAGGAACTCAAAAAACGCTATGGATTTCGAGTTTTTGATTAGCTTAAAGGTTATTAGTATGGTTTACCAACTCTCGTTGTCATTAAGTCGTGAGTTTCAAAGAGTGAATTTAGACTTGGTCCAAGCTATGGACCTCGCCAAAGATTTAAGGGATCAACTAAAAATTAAACGGACAGAAAATGAATAATTTTTGAAAGTGTTTGAAGATGCAAAAAAATAGCTGAAGTCGTTGATATTGACGTTAAACATAAGAGAATAGTGAATCGACAAAAGAATCGTTCGAACCCTTCGAAGAATCCATCCTTTTCTCGATTTCTATGTAATGAACCTAAGAGAAAAATTTGCACATACTAGAAAGGTTTTTGGTTCTTTTCAAAGATTCTTCGTCTGAAATATACAAAGCACCTAAAAAATTTAATGAAACTGTTGAGTTTTACCAAACATATTTAGCTGCCGAACCATCTTCTGTTCTTGAAGAATTAAAAACTTGGAAGAGATATTTGATCCGAAGGAATAATACTTCCTCTAAGAATTCATTGGAAGCGCTCGATAGCTGCCCCGAAGAAAACTAACATACTCGTACATATTTTATTCTCCTATATAAAAAAAACACAGAGAAGCATGACCAACGAAGTGAGATTCTTAAAAATATGTCTTTTTTAATAACAGTGTGATAAGCTTTGGATGTGTACTTATTTGCAAGATCGTTTGAATGGATTGGCTGCTCTAGCTGAATAGCTGAATAGCGAAATACTTATAGTAGCAGACAGCGTTACCGCTGTGCCACTTTAGTGTCAAATTGACACTTTTTTTTATTCTGTGCCACCGAGCTACCACTTTTCAGTCTGTGCCACTTTTTTAACATTTTTATTTTTAGTAATTTTACTAACACTCCCAAAAAGGTAATCGAACAATGTAAATTTTTAGAAATAAAATCCGTCCATGCAGATTTTAAATCAATTTTCGAAATTGACAGTATCGAATTATTTTGGTTAAAAGGGTTAGGTGTAGTCAAATAAAAATAAATAGGGTGGTGCAACAGAGCGAGGATCCCCTGGGCCTAGCGCATTTCTCACAACCATGCCTTGTGAGGGAATGGAGGGGACCGAACGGCTAATCGAGAAAGCGCTTTTCAAGGCAATGAATACTAACGGAGGACTGGCCAATTCCTCGCGAAAGGCGATAACCGTGGAAAAACATTTTTGCCTCTGTTGGAATTCGAATTTTACATACCATACCAGACCGCTCGAGAGCCTCTTATTCTTCGCTGAATAACATGAAAGATATTTGTCGGATTCAATTCAAACTTTCAGAGAATAGTTTTAAGATACTGACTACTCCTTACCCCTTAAAGTCGGTAACACGAAAAATAGCTTAAATGGATACCTATTTTCCGACTTATAATATGAATTTATTCCAAAAATATTAACCTTGACTTAAGGCTGTGCCTGCGCTGAAAGGATTTTTCCAAGCTAACTATGATGCAAAATAAACTGACCAACCGACTGAAAACTTAAACTTGCGAGAATATGTTGACTTTCTTAAATTTAGTAAGCAAATGTGACATAGCTGAATTGAATCCTGATGAGCCCCTTACATAAAAACATAGGTAAACCATCACAAGAAAGTGGAATGTGATATGAATTCTTTTAAATAAATTATTATTTATCTCTTATTTATTATTATAATTATTATATTATTATTATTGATATTTTTATTTATATATTTATGTTGAGTTATCAATACAAAATGAACTGTAAAATTTTTAGTTTTTATCTTACGTTGCAATAACACTTAAAGTGAGTATGATTAGGTATGTGTCTTCTTCAACTCCTATGAATTCGTTGAGACGTGTGACGTGTTTGTTTTAAGTCAATTTTCATACATATATGGTGTTCTTTCGTTTTTAATTTCTAGTGCCACCTTTTTTTATCGAGTGCCACTTTTTTTGCAACTTTTCCAAAATTTTCATCGGTAACGCTGGTAGCAGACGAGATTATAAGTGTTTAAATTAATGCGCATAATATGTTATCTTTAAAAAATATAACTTTTTATGGCATACATAATGAATTCAATGAAGTCTTATTATTTGTTTTTTCGGAAAAGAGAAGATTGCTCTCGATGTACCGCAATCCCGGTGTTCTTAAGTTTCGGCGCGGCTTCTATTATTATTTGTGCAGTGTGTTTGTTGTTGAAATTTAATATCATAGTAGTTTTTTGTTGTGATGATTAACAAATTCTTGTGTTTTATCAAAAGATAGCTCTGCATTTCCATTCAGATTGAGAAGTTTAAGACAAGTTTGTTTTGCTAGACTATTCATGTCTGCTTTCTCATCTGGAGGTAGATGTAATACAACTGTATTTTCATTTGATATTTGGTGTAGAATTTGCAGTTGTCTTTCAAGTGCCTCACAATAGTTTTCAATGACAGCTAAACGTTGTGTTAGGTGCTTATTTTGGGACCGTAAGAGCTGTATTTCAGCAGAGACAGCTAAGACGTCGTCCTTTCTTGTAATGTTTCTCAAAGAGGAAGATGTCAATGCCATTGCGATATTTTCTTTTGGAAGTGTACAAACTTTAGATGTTGAAGTTTTTTTGCAGCTAGGTGATTGGTTTGGAGATATTTCCCCCGATTTTCTCTTTGAGTTCATATACATATACTTTTACGGAGGAAAATGGCCTCCCTCTGCGATATATTTTATTCACCTTAAATTACCATTTTTAATGTTTTTTTTTATGAAGAGTACACTTTTCTTATACGGTAATCTTTTAAAAATTAATTAAAGTTTTATTTTGTATTTTTTTACTTCGATTTTTTGAATTAAAGGGAAAAGACTAGAGCACTTCAAAATATCGACTTTCCCTTGATTTCTCTCTCTCTCTCTCTGTATCTCTCTCTCTCTTTCTCTCTCTCTTTGTATTTTTAATTTTTGCTTATAGATACATTTTCTCTCGAATTGTATAGATTCATTATTTATCTAATTAACCGGCAGATGGCTTAGGGCCATGCTTGTAATTCTTTTTTTAACTTTAAGTTTATATTCTTTCGAAAAAAACAATAAAGATAGTGAATAAATAAATAAATAAATAAATATTTGTTTTTTTTTTCAATTATTAAAACTTAAAAAAAAAAAAAAAAAAAAAATAGCGAACTAGGTCCATCTCCCCCCATAGCGAAAAGCTATCTACGCCACTGTGCTGCGCTAATTGTTCTGGTCTTCATAAGACCTCTGACTGCACTGCCGCGGAGAGTTCTTTGCCCAAATGCGCAAACTGTAAGCAAACCCACCGACCAACAGATCATGCTTGTGCTAGCCGTTCAAAATACATGGAGATGAAAGAAAAATCGACAAATAAAACCAAGAGCCAGTACCTGCCACACGAATGCAGACAAACACACTATATTAGAAGTATGCAAGAGTATCCACCTCTACCCAGCCACCAAACCATTGGAAGGCTAATCCACAACAGCATCAGCTGCCTCGAAATCAACAACAACGTACAACGAGGAAGATAGAACATCCACCGAGGGACAATGCTACACTGGAGAGCGACCTTTTCTCTCAAGAAGAACTAGCTTCTCTTACAATGGATATGATTTCGAAGCTTGGTCAATGTAAGTCCAAGTATGATCGATTTAATGTTGTTGCACAGCTTGCTACTAAATATTTATATTCTCATCATGCAAAGTAGCTTCAAAAATATGAAAGTCGTATGTTGGAATGTAAGGAGCATTCGTTATAAATTTATTGAGTTTTTTAATTTTCTCTTAACATCTAATGTTGATGTATGTCTTGTCAGTGAAACTTGGCTTGATATTGATAATAATGTTTGTTTTGCTAATAGAAATTATACATGTCATAGATTAGATCGTGGGAGCAGAGGTGGTGGTGTTGCCATCGTGTTCAAAAAAGAAATCAAACATAAACTACTACCGGAATTTAATACGAATATAATTTAAGCCCTTGGTGTAGAATTGATTTTAGATATTCTAATAAATTGAAAGTTATATCTATTTATTTCCCCGGTGGGAGATCAAATGATGCTGGTAAACGGTGTTTTAAAGACGACTTAAAGAAGCTAATAGGCAACGACCAATTTCTAATAGGAGGTGACTTCAACTGTAGACACCGAGAATGGGGTTGTTTGAGAGCAAACTCTTGGGGTAACGTCCTTTTAGATATTACAATGAGATATGCTATTTCCCACCTGTACCCAAACGGTCCAACTTATATTCCAGCTTCTCGTAGGTCATCTCCCTCTACCATAGACATTGTTCGTAACAAATATTCCTAACTGCTTTACAACTCCTGTTACTGCTAATAAGCTGAGTTCCGACCAACAGCCTGTATGTCGTGAAACCATACGTACTTAGCCCTTCAATGTTAAATGTGCAATATCGAGATTTTAAAAATGCCAACTGGTATATGTTCCGTTCTCAAGTAAGTTCTTGTGTTCGTCAGACTCAAATTCGTCTAGATAATGCTATTTGTTTCCAAGATATTGACCTCTGCGTTGAAACGTTTGAAAAAAAACGTCATGGATAAACACAGTTAAAAAAAGAGTCATTGTTCTTCCACCTCAAATTCTAAATCTAATTGAAATAAGAAATATGTTAAGAAGAAGATGGCAAAGATTTAGATCACAAAGTGATTTAAGGGAAATGAGCTACCTCAACCGGCATCGGCAGATTACTCAAAAAATAATAGAGTTTAGAAATAGGCAATGGAAACAAAAGCTCAACTCTTTACATCCAGGTTCTAAACCATTTTGGAATGTTTTCAAAATTATAATGAAAAAGGGATCCCAAGTGCCCCTCTAGAGAATCTCGGGTATACTCGTATATAAATGAGGAAAAAGCGAGTATGTTAGCTGCTACGTTTGCTAGCAACCACTCTATTCCTTACGCGGACCCAATAAACGATAACATAATAGACTCGAGTGTTGAAGAAATTAACAGAATGATAGCTGTTTTCCCTGTTTCTGAACAAGTTTCTGTAGAAGACGTGGAGTTCTTAGTTCATGATCTGAAATGCCAAAAAGCACTGGGAATTGACAATATAAAAAACTAATTTCTGAGGCAACTTCCAGTTAGCGGTTTTACTTTTTTAGCTGGGTTGTTCAACGCTTGTTTCAAACTAGAATATTTTCCAACTAAATGGAAAAAAGCAAAAGTTATTCCAATTTTAACACATGGAAAACCGCGTCTCCAACGCTATTCAACATTTTTGTATCTGACCTTCCAGTGCAACGTCAATGTGATTTTGGCATGTACGCTGATGATATTGCGATTTTTTCGTCTGACGCCTATCCAACAGTCATAATAAATAGATTGCAAAGCGCGCTTGAGGTTATATTTGAGTATTACAAACATTGGAAAATTGAAATTAATGCTGGGAAGAGTCTAGCTATCTTTTCACTAGGAAAAGAAAGGAGTGCTTCTTGCCCAGCATTAATCTTAAAATTGATAACAATGTCATCCCATGGGTCAGCTCAGTCAAGTACTTAGGTGTACACTTAGACAAGACGCTGCCTTTAAAGGATCACATTAATGCTACTATTAACAAAATTAACGTTGCCATAAAGTTGTTATACCCACTAATCTGTCGAGGATCAGCAAGCACAACAAAATAATTATCTCTAAAGTCGTTTTTCAAACATTATTACTATTTGGATCTCCTGTTTGGGGTAATTGTGCGAAAACGCATATTAAAAAATTGCAAGTACAGCAAAAAAAAATTTTAAAAATGATACTTAAAGCTCCTTGGCATTTTTCAACGCAAGCATTGCATGAAAATGCGCAAACATTGAGAATTGGAGATAAAATTGAAGCACTCAACAAAAAATTCTTAAGAGATTGTGAAAATAGTGAAAATGTTTTAGTAAGAAATATACTGTAAAAAGGCTGTTTAGATTAGATTAAATGCTAAGTGTTCTCTTATCTTCTTTCATAATCGTATCTATTTATCAATTTATAATTTTTGTCACTTACATGTCATAAACATAATTATCAAAAAATTTATTTACTTATATATTTATTTATTTATTTATTTATTTACTTATGTATTTACTTTTTTATTTATTTATTTAATCGTTTATTTATTTAAATGTAAATTTAATCAGCTGTGATATCTCTTATTTATTTAAAACTTTTTCTTCTATTGTACTATTCTTTTTCGGTTTCATTATATGTTAACCCAAGTAACATTTTTACTCTCATAAGACTCTCCAAGAGCATTACTACACTTATTTCTAGGAGTTAAATGTAATCTTGTAGAGCTCTACAATATTGTTATGAGACTCTTATAAGCCTTTAATGGCCTTGCTATAGGAGTCTCTTGGCTACTCATAGCAAGAGCTAGACTCTCTTAGTGATACTTGTTGTTCCTTAAAAGAGTTTAGTTCTTCTTATGAGATGTCAGAGTGTGAATCAAATGCATCTGGAAAGAATCTTATGAGGCTCTGCTTACTCTTACTATGAGAGCGCGTTTCTTCCTATAGGAGCAACTAAAACGAGAAAGGAATATTTCTAAACTGTAAAAAGTCATATACCTTTCTCATTTAACATTTTTTTGCAAGAAAGAAGCAAACTACTTTTTAATAATCGTGTGTATGCCTTGTTCAAAAAAAGGATGAAAGTAAGAAACAAGCTTCTATTTGATTTTTGTTTGTATGTCCTGTTCAATAATTGCTGATAGTGTGCGAAAATAAAATGATTCACATAACTCAAGTGCGATGCACTTAACATATTAATGAATTATTGGGGTTGGCAACTCTGGCTTTTAAAGTTTGGTTGACATTGTGAATAAGCTCCGTGAATTTTGTGGTTTTTATTGTTAAAAAAGTCTTTAAAAAGTGCTATAAGCCTTGAAAGCTCTGTTTCATCAACAAGGAATCATATATTAGAAGGTGAGCTAAAATTTTTCATTTTGTATCTAAGCGAACAATCTTCAAAATGAGCAAACTACAAAGAACCCCGCCAAGCAATAGCAACAACAATAACCCTATAATCAAAAACAACTACACCGACTTCACACAACCGCTAAAACGACCTTGTTCTGTTTTCTCACCTGAACATCAATCATCTTCTTATGCCAATAATAGAAAGGTTGAAAATGGTGAGGTTTTTGTCATAAGATCTTTTGAAGACTTGAATAATTTATAAAAGTCTTGCTTCAATGCTAAATTCAATGATTAATTTTGATCTTATAAACAACAATTTCACCACATCAACCATACATAGCGCTACTGATAGTATTTTCAACTCAAATTCTGATAACTTTAAGACTTTATGTGTTGTACATCAAAATATTCGTAGCTTGCGGTGCAATTTCGATTTATTGGCATGTAATCTTGAAAGTTTTGTGTGTTTGCCTGACATAATTTTTGTATCCGAAATTTGGATTTTTTCACATGAAATTAATCAATTTAAATTGCGAAATTATAATTTTTATGGGAATCCTAATAATATGTATTCTGCAGGTGGAGTCGGAGTTTTTGTGCGCGATTCGTATGAGTGTGAGGTAAAAAACTATAGTTTGAATAGTGCAGATATCATAAAGATTTCTTTTTCTTTTCGCGAGGAAAATTTTAGTTTTATCTGTGTTTATCGTTTTAATTTTATATCGGTTCAAGTGTTTGTTGAAGAATTTTCAATTTTCTTAAATCAAGAACGAGCAGCCAATCTTGTCATTTTGGGTGATCTAAACATAGATCTCTTGACTCCAAGTACTGCCTTAGATTTATATAATACTCTGTTGTCTGATCATGGACTTTCATCTTTTGTTAACGAGGTCACTAGACCAATCTCAGGCACCTGCCTTGATCATGTTTTTGTGCGTTTCACTAAGATATCTTTGGACGACTGTGCTGGCATTGTATTTGATCTGCAAATTACAGATCACTGCATGACGGGTCTCATTTTCAAAAGTCTAAAATACTTTGAGCAAAACAAAACGAACATTGAACGTAGACTAACTAAAGTTGATCTTAAAAAGCTAAATCGAAAATTGCTTTATGAGGACTGGGAGGAAGTTTATGCTGAAGAAAATACATCTAAAGCATATGATTTATTTTTAGAATGTTTAAAGAACCATATAACGAATTCCACATACTCCTTCAGACAAAACAGATCCAATATTAGGTTAAAACCTTGGATAAATCGTTCTCTTCTGACTAAAATCAAACTTAAACACAAAATTCGCAAGAAATGCCTTAAGCATCCATTAAACACAAACTTAAAAATTCGTTATAAAAAATTATGTCGCAAAATAAACAAAGATATACGTTATAGTCGCGACGTCTACTATCGTAATAAATTTATACATGCGAAAGGTAACTCAAAAGAAGAGTGGAAGGTCGTAAACGATGTAATGAATAAAACGGGTAAAAATCTGTCTGGCTTAATGAAGATACAAAATGATAGCAAAGATTTTTCTGATCCCAAAGATATTGCTAATATCTTCAATAACTATTTTGCTGCAGTAGGTCAAAATTCATTTCAAAATGATCTACCTTCTCTCTGTAGTTGCTGCTCAAGTCTTAGCACTTTGAGCGAGGGCTATAATAGAAATAGTTTCTTTTTTGAAAATATCACCGTTGGGTTGAATCTTATTTGAGCAAACGTAGTCAAAAAGTTAAAGTTAGCAATGTCTTAAGTGAATCCCAGAATATCAATGTAGGTGTTCCTCAAGGATCTGTTTTGGGCCCCATTCTGTTCTTAATATACATTAACTCTCTTTTCGAACAACCTTTTGTGGGATCAGTAAAAGCGTTTGCTGACGACCTTGCCATTGGATATGATGCAGATAGTCCTCTCAATATAGTTGCAGACATTAATCATGATTTACATTTATTAAGGTTGTGGTTTGCGAATCATAAGCTTATTATAAGTAACAAAACAAAACTTATGTTTTTTAGTCATGAGTCTAATGAACCGCTTGATGTTAATGTTATGTTTCATGACCCTTGTTGTGTAAAATACAAATTGAATAACAACAATTGCTTAAGGTTAGATTCTATGTCCCTTTATGATTCGCACGCCGTTTGCAATGGAAATTGCTTTTATATAGAAACTGTAAAGCATTTTAAGTTACTAGGTGTGACAATAGATCAACATCTTAAATGGAACGAACACTTCAATAATTTTAAGCAGTACTTTTTATCAAGTATTAGATGTTTCTATCGTTTAAGGAAATTTTGTTCAAACACTACCCTAACTACAGTGTATTATGGATTGTTCCATTCAAGGCTACAATATGGAATTTGCTGTTGGGGAGGTGCTTATCTCAACAAATTACAACAGTTAGTTCTGCTTCAAAAGTGTGCAATAAGAAAAATATGCAACTCATCGCGTTTGGCTCACTCCATGGATTTATTTCGACAAACAAACATTTTACCCGTTCGCCACCTATTTTACTATAAAGTTTTAAAAATATTTTTTATAATAGGTGGATATAACTTAAGAAGCAACACTCGCTCTGTGCCCACCCTGGCTTTTCGAACTACACTTTTTAGAAACTCTTATACGATAGTGTCCCGCAAATTGTTCAATAAACTCCCTGAAGATATGCGTAGCATAAGGATTGTATCATTATTTCTTAAACGAATTAAGTCATGGCTCCTTAATTACAATATTGATGAAATCGAAATTCTGCTGCAGTACGTTGTTTGATATAATGTTTTCTAGTTTTGATAAAATTTTGTTCTTGTTTTGCTAAATTTTGTTTCACCATAAATTTCTATTTACAGCTTTGTTGAATCAATGTATCTTTGAAGACTCTAAATTTTAAATTTGATTGTTAAATATCAAATCATGTTTGTTAAATCTAAAGCGTAAATTTCATTTTGTCACCCCACATTGTAATTGTAATTATATATATTATATTGCAGTCTATTTATTGCTTATGAAATGTAGCATTACCTCTATTTTTATTTCAAATATAAATGCTACAAACTATTCTCTAACACTAAAAATAATGTAAAGTTATAAAACTAAGAAATTATAATAATTGTAAAAGGGAAAATGAATAAATACAAATATCTACAAATACAAAAAATACAAATATAAATGATGCTCAAATCGGAAATATGGAGCTGGTGGATCTGAAAACTCTTGAATACTCACTAGCAGCATTACTTGATGATCGCTTGAAAAACCTGCCCACAAAATCTGACTTAATTGAGGTCAAGACAAAAATGGATTGCTTAGAACGCAATAATGAAATGCTTCAATGCAAGCTGCAGCATTTTGAAAACAAATGTCTTGCTCTCGAGCGTCAAATTGATTTTCTTGAAAGGAAATCTATCGAAAAAAATCTTGTACTGCATATTCCAACTCAGGAGGATGATCAACGTGTGAAGGAGAAAGCAAGAAATGTCTGACTGGATCTCCTACAACAAAACAACCCAGCAAAAATATTGAAAACAAAAGTTATTCGCTCGAGAAACAACAAAATAGCGAATGTTATAGTTTAAATGCAGGATTGTGATGATGTACCGCGCATACTAAAGGCTGCCATTAAATTGCGTAACACCGGGATATCTATTCACCGCGATTTTACTAAAGCGGCGCGTGAAAGAAGGAGACATCTTTTACAAATTAAAGCAAAAATAAATGCATTCGACAAAAACTCCAAACTTCTAATTCGTTGAAAAACGCTTTTATTTGAGAATAAATCATTTTATTTGGACCAAAACAACAATCTAAAATGCGACGAAGAAGATGGAATGCTTACTGTCAAAAAAATTATGTCAGATTGGAGTGACAGCTCTCAAGTGACAAAAAATCTGCAATCAGTCAACATCGTCGATAATGCAGTGCAACTGTCGGGGCCCAGTGGTGCCGTTTGGAGAATAAATTCTAGTGTTTAGTTCTAATGCCGTCTGCCATAATACTACTAATTTAATTTCAAATGATTTAAGCAATGAAAATGAATATTTTAAAATTTTATCGTACAATGTATCAGGTCTCATTAATAAATCTCTATTTAGCGACTTTTATAATTATGTAAACAGCTTTGACTTAATTTTTCTGTATGAATCTTTTGTAATGGAAAACAACTTTGCAAGTATTGAAAACAAACTTATAGATTTTATGTTCAAGTGGATTCCGGCAACGCGAACTCACACACGGGGAAGAGCAAGCGGAGGGTGTTACTTTGGAGTAAAAAAAAAGCTGAAAAATTTGAAATGTAAGTTTTGCATCCATAACGATATAACGTCTGTTGATTTGGAAATCACCAGCGAACGCCTTTGGATACTGCCTTTAAATCTTAATTGCAACAATTGGGAGAATGACTTCAAAGAACTAGTTGAGATAATAAACTATAAGGGATCTTCAGACGTTTTGTTGATTGGTGATTTGAACGCGAGAACTGGCCTAGAGGCAGGAGTTATGATCGAGGTAAATGGAATGTGCAGGCAATCAAAAGATAGTATTTCTAATGTAAGAGGAAAAGAACTGTTGGAACTATGCGACTCTTTTGGACTCAGAATCCAAAATGGAACCAGTTTGAGCGACGCCTCAGGTAACTTCACATTTGTAGGTAAACAAGGATCGTTATTGATAGATTATGCGATCTAAGGAGAAGATTGGGAGCCATTCGTGGTTGATTTTGAGATCCAAGAATTGCCGTACTCGGATCATCTTCGGACTGTTGTTACCTTCCAACGACGTGTGCAACCAAACGATGAATATGGTAATACGCGAGTACTACCTAAACTCAACTGGAAAATTTCAAAAGCACTGGTTTATAGACAACAACTTGATTCAAAACTTCAATCAAACGAAACTATTGACTTTCCCACGTTGGGGAATATCATAAAGTCTTCTTACCTAAGTACAACGACAATGTAGCGGAAAAGTAAGCAAATCAGGAAAAGACCCTTGGTTTGATGAAGAATGTAAAAAGACCCGAAAGATTTCGTTTGCATGGCTTAGAATTTTCCGCAACTCTTCCCAAGATTTATTTAGAAGGAACTACATTGAGGCTAATACAAAATATAAGAATTTATGTAAAGTTAGAAAAATGAGATATGCGGAACTACAAGCATCCAGACTTGCGTCTTGTAAAAATGCAGCAGATTTTTGGAAACTTGCATGGGAATTGAATGGAAAGAACCATTCACACTCCATCAGTTTCTGTCAAAATATACTGACAACTTGCCAGAAAAAAATTAAGATTTCATTTTTTCTGGCAGCATGTCAGTTTTTGTCATACTGTGAACTGATAGCATTTTACGTCAGGTTCACTGTCAGTAGTTTGTTGTCGTAAATGAGGAGCAAGCATTTACACGATTTTGACAAATATTGACGAGAACAGACAGAAAAACATGCACCGGCAGAAGTGGTGTGCCAAAAATATTGTCTTCAGATAAAGACAAATTTCTCATACTTGTAAAAAGGCCAACGCATTGCATATGAATGGTAAGCCAACAGAAACATGGTCACAATCTTTTCATTACAGAGAACTATGACAAATTTGTTTCTTAAGTCAAAAATAGTTGAGTAATATATGGCTTAAGCTATAGTATATGGCCTGCACCTTAATCTAATTTTGTTACTATACAAAATATACACATTTTAATTGCAGTCGCAACACAAAATGAAAACATAAACAATTTCTTGTGGATGGTCTCTGTTGAAACCAAGAACGCACGCGGTAATTTCGCGGTATCACCGTAGGGGGGCGGTAACGACAGCGAAATGTCAACTGACATTTTCCGGCTAGCCTTATTGAGATTTAATTTATAACCAAAAATTGTACACGCACGAGTTGCGGCTTAAACTTTGAATTATCATAACTAAGACTAAGTAAGTAATTATATTATGAATATTTATCGATTTGTTGTTAATGAATTCTTTTAATAAAAGGTTTTAAAGCTTGCCGTTGTGCATGTTTAAGAAAAAGTCTTCGTATTAATCGATTTTGCTCGCACCATTTGTCAAGCCAACAAAGTGCCGCAACATCTTTTAAAACTTATTCGCCATATCCACCGAAATCTTAGCACAAGATGCCACCTAAGAGGTCAAAGAATAGTGCTAGATGTGGACAAACAGAAGAATATCACTGCTGCCGCTGCGATAAGCCAGATTCCGTGGAAGATATATGGTCCAATGCGACCTGTGTAATGCCTGGAACCATTTCAGCTGTGCCGGAGTGAATGCGAGCATTCAATAGAAAGCATATATATGCAATGAATGTGCAGGTAAGAGTACATGTGTAGATAGCTTTACAGGGGCGGGTTCTGCATCTGCTGTGAATAGCCAAATGTCGCAAATGCAATCAACATTTAACACTACGTTTGAACCAAATAATTTAATGACTCCGTCGCCAACTGCAGCCAATCTTGCTGCTACCCAAGGGAGTAAAACCAACTTTGAAACTTCAAATGAATTTGCTCAAGTGCCGTTGTCACAAAAACAAAGTGTTGTCACGTTTCCCGCGTACGCCGCCAACGAATCTACGACCGTGGGTGAGAATCCATCAGAAGAACAAACTTTGTTGCATCCTGCCTATACCAAGCCATCGTCTACAGCACCAATCTGTGTAACGTACGCTCAAGCACCAATCTGTGCTAGCAATCGAGGTGTTTTAAAGGTTTCTGCGCACAGTGCGGCCGAAGTTGTCGCCATGTGTGGAAGCCTTTTACTTCCTTCAAATGCAACTTTACGTACGGCTTAATCTCTGCAATCATCGACAGCACCAATCTGTGCTGCCACTAGAGGTTCTTCAAATGTTTCTGCGCACAGTGCGGCTGAAGTTGCCGCCGTGTGTGGCAACATTTCAATTTCGTCAAATACGCTTATACGCCCTGCTTACTCTCTGCAATCATCAACAGCACCAATCGATGCTACCACTCGAGGTGTTTCAAAGGTTTCTGCGCACAGTGCGGCCAAATTTGCTGCCATTTGTGGAAACCTTTCACTTTCTTCAAATGGAGTTTTACGCCCTGTTTATCATCAGCCGTCGTCAACCGCACCAATATGCGCTACGTATGTACACCGGGGGGTTTCTGCGCACAGTGCGGCCGCAACTGCAAAGAATCGAAACGGAACTAAAACTACGACAAGAGAGAGATGCCGAATATATTGAAAAAAAGTACCAAATTATGAATCGAGTTTTTGAATCGTCAGACGACGACGATGATGTTGATCCAGATGTAGAGAAAGTACAAACCACTAGCGCGAATGTCGACCACTGGATCTCAGGAGTGACAAAAAAGGATCTGAATTACAATACAACGAATGTCGTCGCGAAACCATCCAACGTCTTGGTGCTAGCCTCCCAACCTGAAAACGTCAACAGATCCGATAAGAAGACGTCGTTTGGGAATGATCAACAGGGGTTAGCTGCTGAATATGGCACTTACCATTTTCTTTCTGCCAGGCAGTGTCATGAACCACTACCCCCGGAGAATCGCCATCCCCAACCAACGTCCATGTCATGGATAAACGAGAACAAACACAATGTGAATTTTTTCGTGCCACCGTCCGTCGTCGCATAGCGGTCTACCTTTTCAAACCGCTCAGCATCCTAACCTTCACACCTATCCGACTGCACCTGAACATTTCGTGCCGGCAAACAACATTCAGCCACAATGTGCGTTCTCAAATAATTTTTTAACGACAAATCATTTAGCAGCACGCCATTTCATTAGGGACTTGCCAAATTTCGACGGGAATCCCTCGGAATGGCCGCTATTCTTAGCAAGTTTCAACCGGAGCACAGAACTTGGAGGTTTTAGTAGTGAAGAGAATATGTTACGGTTACAAAGAGCACTAAAAGGGGATGCATTAGAGGCAGTGAAAAGCATGATCATACAACCGAACGGAGCTCAGCGAGTTATAGAGACTTTGAGAATGTTATATGGACGGCCGGAGCTTATCATCAACACCTTGATTTCTAGTATCAGTGCCAAACCCTCTCCGAAAGCAGATAAACTTGAGACACTTGTCACCTATGCTATTGCAGTGCAGAATCTTTGTGCAACCTAAGAGGTCTCTGGATCACCTCAACTACCCTACGCTGCTGCAACAACTTGTCGATAAACTTCCTCCGGCCTTGCGTCTGAAGTGGGCACTTCACAAGATTTCACTACCCATATGCACTCTTCAGCACCTGGATGTACATGATGGCTGAAGCGGCAAGTGAAGTCTTGTCGTCAGCTCCATCTTCAACTGCCGAGGAAAAGAAAATTAGAAACAAAAGCTGGAAGAATAAAGGCATCGTAAATGCGCATTACAAGGATAGCGAACAACATTTTCTAAAAGTTGAAAACAAGTGCTGTGTGTGTGGTAGTTATTGCGCTTCGGTGGCAGTTTGTAAGCACTTTTTGCAACTAAATCGGGGTGCCCGCTGGGCAGAAGTCCGGAAGCATCAACTGTGCAGCAACTGTCTGAAAAAACATGAGAACCAAAGATGTCAGTCAGAAACTATCTGTGGAAAAAATAATTGTAGCCTCAAACATCACCAGCTCCTTCACAAAGACCAAACACAGAGCTCATCATTTCCGCCTACTGCCACTGTAGGGATACATTCCAAACCCCAAGTTGACTCAATGAATAAAACTGATGGCATCCTTTTTCGAATCGTACCAGTATTCCTCTATGCAAAAGGAGCAAAGGTCAAAGTGTATGCGCTTTTAATTGAAGGATCATCTGTCACTCTATTAGATGAGGACATTCTGTGTCAGCTGAACGTACGCGGAGTGAAACACCCGATTTGCCTTAAGTGGACCGGGAACACCACGCGTCTGGAGAGTCGGTTCGAACTGATCAACTTACAAATTTCCAGCACCAAAGAGAACGCTGAAAAGTGTCAAATAACCAATGTACATACAGTACAGAAGCTAGGCTTACCAGCTCAAACCCTCAATCAAACCGAGTTACAAATGAAGTTTGAACATTTGCGTGGTCTTTCCTTCGAATCATACGGGAATATTGTTCCCCGTCTACTTATTGGAGTTAACAACGCTCACCTTGGACATCCGCTAAAATCGAAGGAAGGAGGTTGGAATGAGCCCATCGCTACTAAAACCCGTCTTGGATGGGTGGTGCATGGAAACTGCCGCACAGGAAAATATTACATTACCCAAGGTCACAATTTTCACATCTGGGATTGCAATTGCCTAGTGAAGGAGTTTATCTGCGATGATAATTTCGGAGCGACAGAGTCACGAAAATCTATGCTGTCGGAAGATGACGCTCGAGCGCTAGAGCTCCTCAAGACCCATATTATTTGGAAAACTGGAAGGTTTGAGACTACGCTTCTGTGGAAGATCGATGATGTTCAGCTCCCCGACAGCTACTCTATGGCCAAACGACGACTCGACTGTTTACAGAAAAGGATGGAGCGTAACCCAGATTTAGCTAAAATTCTAGATAATAAAATCAAAGAGTATGTCTCAAAAGGGTATGCTCGCAAAGTAACATCACAAGAGATTCAGGAAAATCAAAGTCGATCATGGTATTTACCAATCTTTCCAGTCGAAAATGATAATAAGCCTGGTAAGATCAGAATCGTATGGGACGCTGCCGCCACAGCTCATGGGCATTCGCTTAACTCCGTATTCCTCAAGGGTCCCGACCACCTTACCCCTCTTACTTCGGTCATTCACAAGTTTAGGCACCACAAGATCGCTATATGTGGCGCTATCCAAGAGATGTTTCACCAGGTCCGAATCCGGAAGGAGGATCAGCACTATCAAAGATTCTTGTGAGGTTGCAATCAGGATGGAAACCCTGACACCTACATCATAATGGTGATGGCCTTCGGTGCCACTTGTTCTCCGTGTACTGCACAATTTATTAAGAACACCAATGCTGACTTGTTCGCTTCTGAGTACCCAAGAGCTATCAGATCGATCAAAGAGAACCACTATGTGGACGACTTGATGGATAGCGTACCCACAGAGGAGGAAGCCATCAAACTAGCTCAAGAGGTCCGACATATACATAACAACGCTGGCTTTTACATCAGGAACTGGATTTCGAATTCATCAAGGGTCCTGCAGGAGCTTCAAACCGAAAGAACAGAACAAGTCAGTATGAACATCAACCCGGAACACGGAATAGAAAAAGTGCTAGGCATGTGGTGGTGCACATCGGTAGACTGTCTTACCTTCAAGATCACTTCTAACCCTTAACAGAGAGAAGTTCTTTTTGGATCGCGACGTCCTACAAAGCGGGAGGTTCTTCGCGTGATGATGACTATATTCGATCCCTTGGGGCTAATAGCTTGCTTCTTGATATACATCAAAATACTTCTTCAAGACGTCTGGCGATCACAAATAGTATAGTATAGTATAGTATATTTATTATTTCATATAAATTTCTTAACAATTGTTAAATAATACAAATATATAAAAAATTTCATTTAATTAAAAGAAAAATATAAGAAAGGTTAGCATTCTTTATTTTTAAGAAATTAAAAAATAAAGAATCAAAAGCTTAAATAACAATAATCAAAAGTAATTGGGTGGGGTGACCCTCTTAGAATTCACATATTAAAATACAAAATAAAAATGTTTATATAATACAAAAGTTGATATCAAATCACTAAATTGAATAACAAAAGTAGTATTAAATTTGAAATTAGAAGCAAAGTTAACCCAGAACATCAAAAATATGAGAATCCAGAGCAAGATAGTCTAAGGAAAAAAGCCACAATTTAACGCTTGTAAAAAGCTTTCCAGGTACAGTTAATGTCCTTATTGATTAGGGAAGAGTGTTAAACAACCGATATGACATAATTGAGAAAAAATTACGATAAGCAGTGGTACGGAAAAAAGGAACATATAATAAGTTTGAAAGGTTTCCACGAAGATTGTATCTCGAAATTAAACGACAATTGAGATTGCCAGACTTCATATAGAAAGTTTTTAGCACCTTGAAACAGTATAAATGACGAACTGGTAGTATTTTAAGAGCACAGAACAGAGGAAAGCAAGAGTGCCTACTAGCCTTACGACAAATTTTTCTAACGACATATTTCTGCAATAGCAAAAGTGGTTGTATTTTGTTACGATACACACCACACCAGCAAGCAATTCCATATTGTAACTTAGAATGGAAAATACCATAGTAAATTGTTTTTAACAGTTTAGTTGAGCATACATTACGCAAATAATAAAAATGTCGCAGGGTACAGCGGAAGTACTTCTTCAGGGATTCAGCATGATTAGCAAAACCCATCCGAGAATCTAGAGTCAGTCCCAAATATTTAAACTCGTTGACATTCTCAACTAGAAAACATTTGTCACTACAGTTCAAATCACAATTAAAGGAGGGAGGAGTGAAACCAGACGAACAGTGGCAAGTAAACAGTTTGAATTAACAACATTCAGGAGCATGGAAGCAAACACTTGCATTCAAAATGCTAGATGAAGATAAGCTGTAAAACATTATCTTGGTCTTAGAGCTTATTACTAAATTATGTTCGTAGAACCAGAGCCGCAATAGGTCTAAATCCCAATTAATATTGGAAACAAGGTCTAAAGGACTATAAGTGCCATAAGAGAACGCAATGTCATCAGCAAAAGCAGTTAATAAACCTTTGAAACTAAGACCAAAAAGCGAATTGATATAAACTAAAAATAGAATTGGTCCCAGGACAGAACCCTGTGGTACACCCAAATCAAGAAACCTTACGTCGCTCCTTATATCATCCATTTTCACTCTTTGCGACCTGTTCACAAGGTAAGATCTGAACCAATGAAGCATGAAACCCCTAAATCCAGCTTTCTCCAGCTTTCTTAATAATATATTGTGGTTGACCATATCAAATGCTTTTGTGATGTCAACAAATAGGCCAGCTACACATTTTTTCTCGTCGAGTTGTGACATTGTTAACGAACAAAATTGTAAGAGAGCATCTTCCGTCGATTTGCCCTTTAAAAAACCAAAATGAGCTGGGTTGAAAAACTTAGTTTTATCTAAAAAACTCATTATTCTATTTTTCATAAGTTTTTCAAAAATTTTACTGAAGACAGAAAGAAGTGAGATGGGCCTATAATTACTTAGTTCAGTAGCAGAACCCTTTTTGAATAATGGTAATACATCTGCACACTTGAGCTCTTCTGGAAATACACCCTCAAATACGGAGCTATTAAATACATATGCTAATACATCCACCAGGTAATACGCAATTTTTTTGAGTATATAGCTAGAAAAACCATCAGCTCCACACGAAAACGATTTAGGCAGGTTCCCAATAACTTTCAGTATTTCAAAAGAAGATATAGGCTGAAAAACGAAACTCCTGCTTTGGATATTCTCAGAGCTTTGACATATACAAAGACAACTACAACACATTTGATGGTTATGACTCAGTCCCACATTACAACTAATATTTGAGAAATGGCAATTGAAAGCGTCAGCAATGCAGAGCTTATTGCAGATTACGGAGTTATCCACACGCAAAACAGTAGGTTTCTTAGAAACAGAAGCTTTGTTCAATATGCTATTTACAACACGCCATTCATTTTTTATATTACCTTGTGCAGAGTTGAATTGTTCACGGTAATAGGTGTCGCGGCATATAGGAATCTCTTTTTTTAACTCAGCACACAACTTCTTATACCTCATTCTTAGTAGTTGGTTACCAGGATTCTTTTTACACTTCAATCTAAGCTTATTTTTTGTTGTTACCTTATTTACAACTGATCTAGATATCCAGGGCTTCAGATGCTTAACAATTTTTTTGGGTGATACAAAAAAGGAGGCGGACGATATATGCTTATTCAGACAATCGATAAAAATTGAATATGCAGCAGATGAATCATTGGTAGCATACACATACACATTTTCCCAAAACTCAAAGCATAAACCATTTTTAAGTTTATCAAAGTCAATCTTAGCTTTTCTCACTGACTTAGGAGGATTACAACATCTCGTTTCAGAAATGTCAAAAACTAGTCCGGTCATGCAGTGATCTGTAATTTTAAAATCGAAAACACATTTCTTACACTCCTTAAGTTCAACATTACTTAAACGCCCATAAATATGGTCAAGACAGCTTCCGGAGGCTGGCCTAGTAGGTTCAAAAATGAAGCACGTAAGACCATGAGAAGCGAGTAGTGCCAAGTAACTAGCAATGTTGTCGTTACCATCCAAAATGTTGACATTGAAATCACCTACAATAATTAAGTTCTTTGAATTTTCCCTAGCCAAGAAGTCAGTGAATTCATTCATAAAATTCGCAACACTAAACATATGCAATCTATAAACACAAACAAATACGTACGTAACTCGATCAATTTCCACGGAAACCTTTAAAACATCAGCACTAAGTAAATTAACGCACACAACTTCAAAAACAACGTGGTTATCTTTGACAAAAAAACCAACTCCACCGGCAGCATAGTTTTCATTCGTCTTTGAATGAAACTTAAAGCCCGGTATAAAATAATCATTTTCCTCAAACTCATATATCCAAACTTCAGACAGAAAAACTATATCTGGAACGCAAGCAAAAGAATCTATATGCGTAACAAGAGAAGCAAAATTTTCTCTCATACTTCTAATGTTCTGGTGAACTATGAAAAACTTATTATTACAAAAGGAACTATCTGTTAACACATTATCACAGTTAGAAGAGCATACATTAGGGGAAGAAAAGTCATCAATTAAATCTATATCAAAATTCATGATTTAGAACAAAGCAATATAGGTATACAAAGCACTAAATAAGTGCGAGATCATTAAATGATTTAATAGAAATGACTCTTCCCCCCTCAACCTTTCTTATAAGAATCTGATTATTAGAGAACCATACATATTTTCCTCCTGTCTTCTTCATTGCATCTTTTGTTTTCATTAAGAGCGCCTGGGTAAATTTTGTAAGAGAATCGTTGATGTAGATTACAGTACCTTTGCTCTTTTTACTACTGCCGTTGTTGCTGCTGTTGTTACCTCCCGTTCCGTTGTCAACTAGTCCATCGACGCCAGCCGCATTTGTGTTGAGATTATTTTTGTTTTTCCTCTTTGCGCACATTATTCGCTGCTTTGTTGTTAGATTAGAAAATCTAACACAGATGGTTGACTTAGAAGCAGTCGAAGATGATTTATTATTTGTTTTCTTCACATAGCATTTCTCAATATCACTGTCAGGGACAACAGCGGAAAGTGATTTGGAGAAAATTTGTTGCACTATTCTCATGCAGTTTGAATCATTTGCGTTTGATACACCCGCAATTTCAATTTCATTGCTTAGCAGGAGTTGTTGCTGCCAGTTTAACCTGCTTTCGAGCACATTGACTTTTGATTTTAGTTCTGCATTTTCAGATCGTAATGCATTTACTTCGAGTAGGAATTGTTTGTTAGTTTCCTCCAACGCAGACAGTTTAGCATAAACCATCTGAAGAGTGCATTGACCTTCGCTGTTATTATTAACTTGTGACTCTACTTGTGCAATATGAGTCCAGTTTTTGCACGGCATTGTTGTTCTTTTGTTGGGGTAGTACCGGTGGCACTGACAAATTATGAAGAGAACGTCTTCTTAACACTGCACATTTATCACATCGAAATGGTTGGGCACTGGATTTAAAAAAATTAGCTTCATCTTCAGTAATGTTTACACAACCATAAAGATAATAGTTTTTGCAATCATTGCAATTGATTTTTGTACTACATTTGCGATCAATTTTACTAGAACAAACTGAACA
The DNA here is from genome assembly GCA_914767635.1 of Melanostoma mellinum. NCBI lineage: Eukaryota > Metazoa > Arthropoda > Insecta > Diptera > Syrphidae > Melanostoma > Melanostoma mellinum. Next base: position 85,078,867 of record OU612058.1, read on the forward strand.
ATTCATAGTGAAAGTATAATCTTAAAACTTAGGTTCAGTTGATGCGCACCCCACGACAATCAAGAGAGAAATTGAGTGGGACGATACCATAAGTGACGAAGAATATACTAAATGGACCAAATGGACTAAACATCTACCTGAAGTCGAGAATGTTAAGATCCCTAGGTGTTATGTAACGGCCTTTTGGAGTTCAGAGATACAATTACATATATTCGTGGATGCCAGCGAAAACGGCTATGCGGCAGTCGCTTACCTAAGAAATACAAATAAAGATGTAACGGAGGTGAGCTTAATAGGTGCAAAAACTCGAGTGGCCCCCCTTAAATCACTATCGACTCCCCGCCTTGAGCTGCAAGCGGCTCTTCTAGGAGCAAGATTTGCGAAAAGTATCGCCAAGTCCCACGAGATAAACTTTAGCAAGCGTATCTTCTGGTCAGACTCGAAAACTGTCCTGTGGTGGCTTCGGTCGGACCATCGGAAGTATCGACAATTTGTCGCATTTCGCGTGAGCGAAATTTTGAACCTCTGCGAAATATCCGAATGGAGATGGACTCCCACAAGTCTGAATGTAGCTGACGAGGCTACGAAATGGCAAAAACCGCCGGACCTGACACCTACGAGCAGATGGTTTATTGGAGCAAATTTCTTGAGACTCGCTCCAGATGCATGGCCACAAGAAAAGGTAACCGGACGCACAATAGAAGAGCTAAAAACTAACTTTTTTTGGCATTCATACGCACAGTCAGGAGAGCACATACCGATTTAAAGAAATATCGTCCTGGCGCAAGCTGCTCCGACGTCCATCGGTTTATTCACAACACAAGCTGCAAATAGCAGAAAACCACCTATTAAGAGAAGCGCAAGCCAGAGAGTATGAGGAAGAGATCGCGGATCTATCAATGAATCGTCGTATCCAGAAAAGCAGTCGTATACTTAACCTGAATCCATTCGTAGACGAGAACCGCATCCTGCGAGCCAACGGAAGAACGTGTTTAGCTGAAGATGTGTCCGAAGATGTAAAGAAACCGATTATTCTTCCCAGATATCACGATATTAACCGGCTTATTATAAAGAACGGGCATCACCAATATGGACACCGAAATGATGAAACAGTAGTTAACGTCTTACGTCAAAGATTCTACATATCACACATCAGATCTGTTCTTAAATCTGTCAAAAAAGCCTGCCAAAGATGTAAAAATAACAAAGCTCAGCCGCGTCAACCAGTAATGGCACATCTACCTCCCGCCAGACTCGCATCGTTCTGCAGACCCTTTTCGTACGTGGGAGTAGACTATTTTGGGCCAATTACAGTTACACTAGGCCGCCGTTCTGAAAAGCGCTGGGGAGTTCTTCTAACCTGCTTAACCATAAGGGCCGTACACATTGAAGTGGCTCATTCCTTGACTACGGACTCGTGTATCCTTTGTCTTCGCAATTTTATGGCCAGGAGAGGCACACCCATCGAGATCTACAGTGATAATGGCACTAGTTTCCATGGCGCCGAGCGTGAGCTACGAGAAGCGGTAACCAACATCCAGAAATACCGGCTAGTGGAGACCTTTACTACAACAAACACTCAATGGAAGTTTATACCACCGGGGTCTCCCCACATGGGTGGCAGCTGGGAGCGTTTGGTACACTCAGTTAAAAACGTACTCTATGCTACCACACCTAACCGAAACCCAAGCGACAAGTTATTGTGGAGTACGCTTATAGAAGCAGAAAATATTCTAAACTCAAGACCATCAACCTACATTCCCATCGACCCAGAGAAGCCGGAGGCTCTCACGCCCAATCATTTTTTACTTGGCTCAGCATGCGGCTCAAAACCGTTAGTGGAATTTAGCGATGATGTGACATTACTACGTAAAAGTTGGCTTATTTCACAGCAGTTTGCAGACCGCTTCTGGAAGCGATGGGTAGCAGAATATCTTCCCACCCTTACCAGACGCTCTAAATGTTCACACCCACAAAACCTCCGGAGGTTGGCGACATAGTCCTGGTCGTCGACCCAAACAGCCCCAGAAATAACTGGCCCAAAGGGCGAATAGTAAAAGTAAAGCTTTCTAAGGACCAACAAGTGAGGAGTGCCGTCGTCCAAACTCAGTTCGGCCTTTACGAGCGACCAGTGGTTAAATTGGCAGTCCTTGATGTCGAAGGCCCAGGAAGCAGCGATCCACCGGCGAAAGTACCAAGGGAGAGTGTTGAAACCAAGAACGCACGCGGTAATTTCGTGGTATCACCGTAGGGGGGTGGTAACGACAGCGAAATGTCAACTGACATTTTCCGGTTAGCCTTATTGAGATTTAATTTATAACCTAAAATTGTACATGCACGAGTTGCGGCTTTAGCTTTGAATTATCATAACTAAGACTAAGTAAGTTATTATATTATGAATATTTATCGATTTGTTGTTAATGAATTCTTTTAATAAAAGGTTTTAAAACTTGCCATTGTGCATGTTTAAGAAAAAGTCTTCGTATTAATCGAATTGCTCGCACCATTTGTCGAGCCAACAAAGTGCCGCAACAGTCTCTCTAAAATCACATCGAAATATTCTGTTTGCATTTTGTTATATGGCAATGGCTACCGCTTACACGAGCTTAAATCTTCTATTTACACCTTTATGAGCTAAGTTATATTTACTCTTCTTACAAGACTATATATAGAGCAGAGTTTGTAAAAGTCAAGATTCAGAGTTTCGTTATGAGAGCAAAGTACTTTTTATAGGAGTTCATTTGCTTTTTTAGGATTAGATCTAAGTGAAAATAAAACAGGTATATTATGCTGAGATTGAATAGTAAGTCAGGAATTACACGATGTATCGTGAGACTTGTCTCATTTTTGATGTTCCTTTTAAATTTCCATCCCGTGAGCCGTGAGACAATCGCAATTACACGACAATTTTGCAGGCTCACGTCTCAAATTTGACAATTCTTCATTTCGCTTTGAATGCTTATTCTCGTTCGCTTTTATAACGTTCAAAGTTATCTTTTCCTCTATGATACATAAGACGTTCATCTCACCAACACGGAAAAACGAATAAAGCAACATAGCAAAAAAGAGAAAATGAGAAAAGAAAAACGCAAATGAGCCTGCTAAAAATCGGCCCGGTACTCACCGAAAAGTTTTTTTCGCATCTCATTCCCTCACATCTCCTTTCTTTTTCGCACTCATGTGAGACTTGTCTCACCATACCTCGTGTAATTCCTGACTAAATAAAATAGACTTTGGCTTTTGTTAGTGTAATAAAAATCATTAAGATAATTTTTTTTTTTTTTTTGAAAATTGTGTCAGCTAAAACAAAATAGCATGGGCAAATTTGCTCTTGTTGTATTCAAATTTTTTTTCTATTTTGTAGTAATTACAGTCTTCAGCACATCCGAAATATCTCCTCCATCAACTGCCTCGTCAAAAGACATTGCAGGCCTGTAGGCCATGAATCGCATAACTTTTTAGACGATTATCGCCCAATCGTTTATAATTGTTTCTTGTAATTGTAAGTATGCGACTGATCAGGAGTAGTATAAATACCACAGTTCAGCAATATTTTCTTTTTCAGCATTTTTTGTAGTGTAAAATCTAAGTTTTCGGTGTGAATCGAGTTTTTACGAGTGTAGATTCTGATCAGTGATGGGATGGAAATTTCAAGTAGTTTTATTGGTGGTTGACATGATGGCTAGGTGTAACCGATGTATGAATAGAATAGTATAGTGGTCGTGTAGGGAAAAAAAAGATCACTTGCATAGTTTTTTGGTCAATTTGAAATATGCTTGTACGAGTTATATATTTGTGTATACGCTGAAAATGGTAATGTCATATTGCTTAGTTTTTGGTGGTTGACTAGATAGCTGTGTGTAACCGATGTATGAATAGAATAGTGTAGTGGTCATGCATGGAAAAAAGATCAGTTGTTTGTAGTAAGTGTACTTTTAAAATAAGTGTGCAATGTATGGATGAATGGATGGATGGATATGACTTTAGGAAAAAAAAAAAAAAAAACTAAAGTGTTCTTTTATATTAATTGTGATTTATTGATCCATGAATTGCTAGCTGACGGTAGACCGAGCCATTTAACATATACTTTTCCATCTTTACTTTCGAGTACTTTTTCAACAAGGTAAATATTAGGAAAATTCGTTTTTTGTAATTCTTTTTCGTAAAAACATCCGTTGATAGGCTTGCCACTATAATCTTCGAGTAGGTATGTTGCTGGATTGGTTAGGTTCGCTTTTCTTATCTTAAAAATTTCCGTTGTCCAATTGGGGGTATAGCCTTTCTCGAAAACATGTTTGAACTTGCTTATCCTAACATTGTCTCCAACTCGAAATTTTCCTTGTGGGGCGACTTTTATTTATTGTATGCATGGGTATAACCTCAAGTACTTAAAAATTTTGGAAAACATTAAATGGGTAAGTTATGATTACAGTTCTCTCAAGCAGATTTGCTAGGCATGAGATTAGATGTCAATTGTTGTACCGAATGATATCGATGCACTATGAAGCGTTGCTTGGTATAACCTCAAGTACTTAAAAATTTTGGAAAACATTAAATGGGTAAGTTATGATCATAGTTCTCTCACGCAGATTTGCTAGGCATGAGATTATATGTCAATTGTTCAATGATTTTGGTTTGGAAGAAAATATTTCCAACTGCATGCCTCATTCTTGTACAATCGTCTAACGTGCATCTAACGGAGTAACCGTACGCTGTTTTTCATTTCATTTAAATTCAATTTAAAAAACAAAACAAAAAATCATGAAGTCGTTTTTGTGTGAAGTTTGTGGAAAATTATACTCCACCAATTTTAACTTGCGAACGCATAAGAAAATGCACGACGCACGGGCTGTTTTATCGAATCCAATCAATAAGAAAAGTGCTTTCGAATTTTGTGAGTTATGTGAAAAAAGTGTTGCTAAGGGGCAGTGGAATGATCATATCAAAAGCGAGTCTCATTCTTTATTGGTTCGAGAGCTTAATACTACCATAGAGCACCCCGATCAAGCTGCCCCAGCTTAAAAATGCGTTTAGAATATGAAGAACAACAAGCTGGTCCAGCCAAAAAAATGTGCAATATATGTGAAAAAGAAGTGAACTTATGCCAATGGCAGAACCATTTAAAAAGTAGGGAGCATATGATGATAATCGAGAACTTATTATCAGAGAACACAAGCAAGCCAAATGAGGAAATGTTTTGTAACATTTGTGAGGAGGTGGTGAAAGGAGACTGGAGCAATCACGTTCGCCGGAATACACATAAGCGACTTGTTGCTGAGATTCTTCCTCAGAATTTCAGAGTAATTCAAAGCTGCTTCAAAGAAAGGGTTATAACACTATTATTGGAGAATAAAAAGGAAGACAACTTAAATCCAATTCAGTTTCTGGGTGAATCTAAGGAAGTAATAATCGAGCAGCTGGAGGAGCACCTCATCAAACTGGATGCATTAAAATTCAACATTGAGTTATTTGGTGAATACATCAAATTTAGCTCTGAGGATGAAGTTGACATTTGTGTTAAATCATTTAATACAAAAATGAAACCAGCTCTTTTGCCCTCCGATCTCGTACCATCATACACAAATATGGTAGATGAAGTGGATAACAAAATGCAGGAGTTTCAGGAGAAAGATAGTGGATGGGCTCTTCTGAGAATAGTTCATGTTGAAGTTAATATCAACAAGTATACCCCAATAAAAGGTTCGAGTTACATTGAGTTACCGAACTTCCTTTTAAGGAAAAAAGCATGTATTAATGTACAAAATATCGACGGTAGACCGAGCCATTTAACATATACTTTTCCATCTTTACTTTCGAGTACTTTTTCAACAAGGTAAATATTAGGAAAATTCGTTTTTTGTAATTCTTTTTCGTAAAAACATCCGTTGATAGGCCTGCCACTATAATCTTCGAGTAGGTATGTTGCTGGATTGGTTAGGTTCGCTTTTCTTATCTTAAAAATTTCCGTTGTCCAATTGGGGGTATAGCCTTTCTCGAAAACATGTTTGAACTTGCTTATCCTAACATTGTCTCCAACTCGAAATTTTCCTTGTGGGGCGACTTTTATTCTATTGTATGCTGTAGACAGGAGCTGCTTGGAATTCTCCTCATTCACATCAATTGGACGCATTTTTATAGTTCTATGCATTGAATGATTGTATGTGTTCACCAAGTTATTAAGAATAGATATCCATTTATAGTTTCCATTGAAACTGAACTCCTTCCACATCTTCTCCTTAATAGTGCGATTAAAACGTTCGACAATTGATGCCTTAAGTGAACTGAATGTTGAATAATGATTTATATTATGGAATTTCATCAAATCATGAAATGTCTTATTGAAAAACTCTTTTCCATCATCGGTTTGCAGGTTTTTGGGGTGTCGTAATGATTTTATAAAAATTGTTTTCATTGCCTCTGTAACAGATGACGCTGTCTTATTTTTTAATGGCATCGCCCATGCATATTTTGAAAATGTATCGATAACCGTCATTAAGTATTTATATCCTTTATTTTCGTCGTGGTATGGGATCATTTCTACTAAGTCGGCTTGCCATAAATCATCGAAGCCTTTAATAACAACCCTACGTCGATTGAAATTCTTTCGTGCCGACCTATGAAGTTCTTCAACAACTTGTCTTTTACTCATTTTACAGAAGAATAAGAAAAAACTTTTTATGTGTGGTTTTTATATAATTGCATTTATTACAATCTTTTAATCTTTTATACAAATTCATAATCTTTCGAACTCTTACTACGCGGTTTTCAATCATGTAACACGCACAAGTATCTGGTCCCATTTGACATGCATTTGAGGACCAAACACAGTTTGTAAAATGACATCCATGAACCGAATTAACATTATCAACGTCCTTAAAATTGCTTAAAAAAGAAATATTTCGAAGAAATTCTTCATAATGCTCCTCAAGCATATCATCTTGATAGCGACTTAAGAAACTTGACATTTTACTTAAAATAAGGTATATATTGAAGTTAGACATTGTTGTTTCTGTTTACAAATAAGAACTGATTTCGAGAACGATGTTTGTCTATGTTTTATATGAAAAGTTTTTGATTCTTATTCCTAATGTTCTTTGATTTTTTCCATTTCGAGAAGAAAATACCTTCGAAGGTCATCCAATAAACGGATTGTATTGAAATTGTGTACGTCAATGTATTCTTTTAAGGTTTTCTGTGTGTTGCTAAGTTTTTCATCTATATATGCCTTGTTTACTGCTTGATGTGACATGATAGGATTTCCAATATTGTTTAAGCATTTCCCCTCGATATCAAAATCACCATCCATCATTCTTTTAAATCCCTCACCAGGAGGTCCTTGAAGACCAACCATTCTTTTATGCTGTTGTAAGCTCCTTCCGAACTTGTCGACACTCATTTTGCTAATAAATGAAATTTGCTTCACGCAACTCTTCTACAATTGAGTTTATCTCATTTCTGTGATTATTATTCCCAGCTCTCTGAGATGCAATCAAAAGTTTCAACCTATCTACAAGTTCATTTGGGTTATCCCAATGCACATAATCGATAAGATTATTTGTAACGAGCATTGTAGGTGAATTACTGCTCAGGTATGTCATTCCAATTTTCTTTTTAACAGTTTGCTTCTGAACTAAGGGTTTTATAATTTTTCTATACTTTTCGCTTCTATTACCCTTGATCTGTGAGTTAATATCGTGATTTTTCAAGTGAGCGCATGATTTTTGTAAAATTTGGTTATATTGCTGCAAATCCTCAGCTGTATAAATACCTCTACGTGGCTTTTTGTGTAAAACAAGTTCCAGTAGACCTGCAGTTCCGCGAAAAACTTCTCCATCGATGACAATATCGTTATTTTCGTTGACTTGGAAACTCGATCTACCCAATTTGTTTGAGTTTGACTCAATATCAAAGTATGGACCATAGATTTTATCATGATCTGAATTTGATATCAGAGAATCTTTTCTGGGGGTACTTCTACTAAAGCTATTTGTTGGTGTTCTAAATGTAGAATTATCATCAAGCAACGTTGAATTCATGAATGAACAACTTTCCTCTTCACCTCCTACAGAATCATCATCATCATCATGATCACCATCATCTTCTTGTTCTTGTTTTAAACTTTTAAGTAAAAGACCAGGTTTGCCTTTGGATGATTTTATTAGCCTTGTATCATTATTCAAAACTTTGTTAGTTTGATTGTATTCTGCTTTGACTTTTTTCGCAATATTTTGCAAAGGTTCAATGATTGGCTTAAAAGTATTTTCAATTTCAGTCTCTTTAATAAATTTTCCAGTTTTGAGAAGCATATATTTTTTTCGCAAATCATTTTTAGTCTTAATGAGATTCTTCAGCGTAGTCGTATCCATAAGTGTGAGTATTACGGTTTTCGGTCGGTTCAATACAGGGCGGTTCAATACCGGTCGGTTCAATACCAGTCGGTTCAATACAGGAGCGGTTCTCTATAGTTCGGTTCTGAGAGAGTTTTAATATGAGAAGCAGTTTGAAGACTGTACAAATTTATATTATAACTCTCTCTTTAAATGATTTCTTGTATCGTCCATTTTCAACGCGGTTATCTTTATCAATTACTACAAAACCATAAGAATTTTTCCAACATTCACTGCAAAGCTCTTTGAATTGTTTAAAAGTCATGTCCGAATTTATGTGGTCATTGTAAACATGCTTCAAATTTAGATCATCTTGTTTAAAAAGAATAACATAGTTCGCGTTGTCACGAATCAAGTGTTTCGGAATGTGTGTATATGATTGACATAAATAAAAACTGTCAACATCACTATGGCGCCCCATACAAAAATAGTCTCTGATAGTGTTTTGCTTTCACAAGCAACATCGTCAAATATAAAGACTGAATTGGGTTTAGCCTCAGAAGGCTTCAAAATTTCACTATTATTTAAGAATTCAAAATACCCCATTCCTTTTACAGAATTTATAGCACTCTTTAGATATGCGTATTTTGGTTGATGTAGCGACTTGGAATAAATATAAATGTTTTCAAACTTTAACCCATTAACATCTAGAAGAATGCTTAGCATAACGTTTGTTTTTCCACAGTTAGATGGGCCTACGATAATACCACGAATACTATTTGGAAACAACGCTCCATGTTTTCTTTTTTCTTTAATTTTTCCATCGAAATTTTGAACGGAAATGCTATCTTGCTGTTTAATAAACTTCATTTTATTGAATGATCTGTTTTGATATAAGTCATAGTGTTTTATAAAGATTACTTCATAAACATTGATATCTTGTAACTGAACAGTTATACACCGAAAGAAAAATGCTTGGTTGATTCAAGCATGTTTCATTGTTGGTGGACAATGCAGACAAAATTGTGAAAATCACTACTTTTGTGATCGAATCAACTGAGGCATCGTGATCGAATCAACTAATCGAGCATTGTTGATTTTTATTCGTGCTAAGTATCATAAAAATAGTGATATCAATCACATTCATAGCTAATTCAAACATGATTTAATTATAAAACGATAATTCAATTGTTGATTTCATTGTTGCTTAACTATGGCACGTCGTAAGCAACAAGAATCTTCAAAATTTGAGAAATTGAGTACGTCTGTGATGATTCAACCAAGACTTTTCATGTTTAAATCAACAAACTAGACGTTGCTGATATTTTTTTGCCTTTAGATACCATAAACATTGATTCATCGATCACTCTTATAGTTAATTTTGAATACTATTTCAAAAGTGAAAATTCAATCACAAACGTATTTGAAGAAGCAAGGTTTAATAATCAATCAGCAAAGCAGCGTAGTTAATATTTGCGCTTTTTAAGTATCGTAAAAATAATCACTCAATCACATTCATAGTTCATTTAAAATAAGAAAAAGTAAAGTTGAAATGCTACGTTTCTGTTGCAACAACCAAGGTTTCTGTTGCAACAACCAAGGTTTCATGTTTAGATTAACCAATCAGACTTGGTATTTTAAGTATCGTAAAAATAATCACTCAATCACATTCATAGTTCATTTAAAATAAGAAAAAGTAAAATTGAAATGCTACGTTTCTGTTGCAACAACCAAGGTTTCTGTTGCAACAACCAAGGTTTCATGCTTAGATTAACCAAGCAGACTTGGTATTTTAAGTATTGTAAAAATAATCACTCAATCACATTCATAGTTCATTTAAAATAAGAAAAAGTAAAATTGAAATGCTACGTTTCTGTTGCAACAACCAAGGTTTCTGGTGCAACAACCAAGGTTTCATGTTTAGATTAACCAAGCAGACTTGGTATCGTTGTATATTTTTAAGTACTATATAAAAAAAATATATATATACATTAGTTATAAACGAAAAGAGTTCCGATCTTTTACTTGTTTCTTGTTTGTAGATCGCAGAAACAACCGAACAAGCGAAGGAAATCATTTTGAAGGAAATCTTTGTGATCATGTTTCAATCAAAAAAATATTCCTGAAAATAAAAGTTAAGGAACATATAATAGTTAAAAAATTGTTTTTGAAAACTTAATTTTCTCGGAAAAGGCAGCCAGAGTTACAATGCAACTTTGTATAGTATTTTTACGATCCATATTTCAATTTAAAAAAAAAAATATTATCGGACGTATAATATTTTAATAACGAAAGATTATGGAAAAGCCTCTAAAAGGGGGCTGAAAATCAAAACCAAATTTAGGAATTTTTATTTTATGTTGCACACATATAAGTTAATTGAATAATATGGATATTTATCCTTTAAAAACTGCATTGCTTAAAAGCGTCTCTGAAACTAAAAGGAAGTCAAAAGAACTCACCTTAAAAATTGGAAATTTCTTGATCCTCGAAAAAGTTTTGATAATATTTTAATATGTAAGCTTTGTAATTTTCTAATTTGTTTTCATCAAATCTTTTAAATGAAAAGATAAGTAAAGTTTTTAACAGTTAAAACACTTTTTTTATTTCCTCAGATGTACATTTCAGAAGCAATGCTTCCATCGTCAGTGAGATTTATAAAGTTAAAAACTTTACTAATCTTTTCATTTATTAGATTAAAAAACACGTGGAATATCTCAACTAAAAATCTCATCAAATCTTTTGTTGAAATGTAAGAGTAGCTTTATACTGCGGTGAACACGTTCATAATACTTCCATCACGAACATAGTTACAATTGAGAATGATTCCAGTATGGTCAACAAACGTACGTGATCATTAGGACGCGCTTCATCGATAACGGCATAATTTTTTTGCCTTTTGCTCAGTCCAGTGTGAAAAGTTCGGTAGTTTGTTATTCGTCTGCGTTGCCACTTCTCAAAAAAGTCGAAGTAGATTTGAGGAAAAAGGCGAAGTAGTTTGAGAAAAATAGAAGTAGATCCTTATAATTTACTTTTTTTTTTATATCAATCTATGTGTAGTGTATTACTTTAGCACCGCTTACCAGTAATACCAAACAACAAACAGAAAAGAAGGAAAAAGAGGTTCCTACAGACGAAAGATTATCGCCCAACAAAAATTATACAATATATTGGTATAACTAGAATATTTATGTAAGAGGGAAATTGTGCAAATGCACACACAAACTTTTAATAAAATTCATGTGCTTTTGTAATAAAAGCGAATAAAATAGATTTGGCTTTTTTTGTAGAATTGAGGTAGTTTTGGAAATAATGTAGATTTCAATATTTTGGAAATGATGCGAAGTAGAAAGGGGATTTGAAATTTCTCAAAGTAAAGTGGCAACGCTGGTCATTGGCAATATTATAGACGTTATAGTGTTCTAAGGCCCTGTGTCAACTAAGTCAAAAAATATCGAATATTTTATTTCACTTATAAAAAAAAAAAATATATCCAATTCTTTAGTGGCTGGTTTCATATACGTAAAAAAGAACTAGTTCTCAAAAAAGAAAGGACAATTTTAAGAAAATGGATTTTTTCTGTTCCTTTTTTTCATTCTAGAAATCTTTCTTTTTCTTTTGAGAACTAATTTTTTTTAATCATTGTAACCAGGCACTTACAGTGCATTAAAATATCATAATTCGCTTAAAAAATGTGATTTAATTCGTGTTATCCTTCATATTTCAAAACGGATATTACGTGCCTATGGAATTGTAACCATAATCAGTGTCACACTCATGCACTGCCATTACATTATTTACTTTATGTTTAATTCACAAGCGAAAAATTGAATCCTGTGCCAAAGTTCACAAATTTTTTTGGGTTGATATTAGGTTCGTTCGTTGAACTTTCCCCAGGGTTGACCCAGGTTTTCTTGACAACCCCATGTGTCTCAAAAAACGCTAATCCACAAATCACCTCACATCTCTGTCATTAAAAAAAAATACCTACATGCCATTGATAGCCCTTAAATCGCCACAGCAAAAAGGGCGAGTTGGGGGAAAACCTATTGCAAACCTCTGGCTCAAAAAAAAAAACTCAATTTGATATTCAGGTCGAATTTAGGTTTCTCAAAAAACGCTTTGTGGCGACCCTAGGGCAACCCCAGGGCTACAACGAACAAACCTATTAAAAGATAGGTATATATTATTAAAGCAGGAATTTTGTTTATTAATTTAACATATTTTAAGATGACTGTTTTAGTTTTTTTAAAACATTTTCTCTATATTTCTTTTGAATGAAGTAGCTTGACTGTGTGTGTTATCAAAAAATTTTTAATAATCTAAAATAATTTTCTGGGCCATTATTTCCCTAGTGTGAAAGTGGACTAAAAATCAAAACGTTTTTGTCTTATTGTTGTACACACAAATATATACCTCGTTTCCACTTAGAATTGAATCACACTTCAATTCGAATTAGTGCCAGTGTATACCTACATCGAATTGAAATAGGATTACCCGATCCGATACAGCTCTTGTAGCTGGATCGATTCAAAAGAGTGTGCTGTATACCTAGATTACTCGATTCAGTGGGTAGGTAGATCTGCATCGAAATCTGAATCATAATCCGATTAGAGTACCCGATCCGAAGTGGAAACGAGGTATGAGTAAGGAATATCTAAAGATTTGTTCATGCCATTAAAAACCGCATTGTTGAAACCCGTCTACAACTAAAAAGAGAGAAGAGAACTCACTTTAAAAATTGTTGTAGCCTAAAAGCAATCATGCAATATTTGGAAACTGGAAAAAAACAAATGCGTAATATTTATGAAAAACACAGTCCATCGCATTGACCTTCTTTTCCTCCAACCTTGTAAGAAATCTTGACAATATTTAAGCTTTGTAATTATCATTTTCCAAATGTGAATCTGATTTGCTGTCATTAAATTGTTTGTTGAAGTGTAAGAGTAGCTTAATACTTCCATTGTGCAGTGAAAGTGAACACGAATATGATCCTTTCATCACGAACATTGTTACAGTTGATAATGATTGCAGTGTGGTTAACAACGAACGTGATCATTAGGACGCGCGCAATTTCAGCATATGCTCGTCGTCGTCGTCGTCATCGTCATTTCTCAGTTCTCAGTTGCAGTTGGTGTTTGTGTTTGGACATTGTAGTGAACGCGTAAAAATTATATTTATAAAAGTGGAAAAAAGGTAAGTTGAAAACTTTTATCATTAATTTGTAGTTTCATTACAATTACATTTGTATTGTTTTTTCTATCTCTTAATGAGAATAAATACTTATTTTCAGGAAACTTATAAAAGATTTCAACATACGTAGTAATTTTAATTACTTCGTCATTCGGCGCATCAGCATCTTTATAAAATCTAGAATTCCAAATAAGAACTTGGAAAAGGTCGTCGTCAGTTGGTGTTTGGAGGCAACAATTATAATAAAAAAAACAGTGAAAAAAGGGTAAGTCAGAAATTTTAAATATTAATGTTGAGTTTCATTTCATTCATAACACCTATGTACCTTTTTAAGAAATGAAAATTATGGTCCCTATTAAGTGAAGCGAATCGAACGTTCGACTGGAAGCGAATGTTTTAGAAAAACTCATTCATTGGATTATTATCATAAAACTTCGTTCTTTCTTTTATCTGATATACTACCTTAGTGCCTGTCCAGACGGGTTATGCTGTTAACACCTCGTGTCCAGACGTTGTTATAATTCCTCACACACGTTCTCCATTTTGTGTTGGAAATTGTATTGAAAAAAGTTTAACGTTATGAGCATAACCCGTCTGGACACTCCAAGTGTACTGCTTAGGCAGATAAAAGATTTTGTTTCTACAACCTACAATAACGCTATAAAAGAAGCTCTCAAAAACATTCGCTTCCAATCGAACGTTCGATTCGCTACTCATAATAGGTAGGGTACCTATATTTTTCTTGACAAATTAGTTTTCTTCAACATCAAAATCATTTATTTTAAATACATTGGAATTGGGTCTTAGTACAGTTCTTCTTTTATCATTATTATGAGAATGTACCTACTATCCTTTCTTTTTGTACAACACGGTATTTAGTCTTTTTATTGAAACAATTACACAAAAGAAAAAGAAAATAAAAGTTAATTTTATAGTTATTAAAGCAATCGTTCCACTTTCACCAAACAATGCGCCTTGAATATGAGGTGGTATTTCCTTAAGTTTTCTTGATTTCCAATTTCAACAGATAAATCTAAATTCGGTTAAACCTTTAAGCTTTATTTTCGACATCTAAATCATTCAATTTTACATTATAACAAAAATCTGTTAGTGCGGGATGATAAAGATACATCTTTGTTTTCAATAGTTACCTAATACACGTTCAAAATTTTCAATTCTAGTTTATTAGGTTGCAAAGTAGTTTATTTTTCACATTTGTAATTTTTATTGCCTCTTCATACGTAAATCCTGTTATGGATGAAGAAGAAGTAGAATTTTTAAATGGTATATTTTTTAACAGCAAACAGCTCTAACTTAAACTTTATTTCAATCAGAATTTTTTTGATTAAGATGACATTCCGGTGGATATCAAGTGGCTTCAGATTCATAAAGAACCTTGGGAGGAGGTAAAATTTAAATGGCGAAAAACTCATAAAGCGAGACAACTTGATATAAAGAATCAAAATTTCCCTGATATTTTAAATACTTGGCCTTTGCTCAAGCACTCGGCTGGAGTAACTCTGGTAAATATTTCGTTTTTAAGTACATAGCTTTTTTAAGATAGTCTGGATTCCGTAATTTTCAAAGCGATATCGTCAATAATTTGTTTCACTTTATCAATTATCAATCAATTTCAATATGAGATCGTTTGGTATGTTTCATATACTCTGACCGTAACTTAGATGTCAAAATGATATTCATAAGAGATAATTGTCACAATTTTATAAAAATTAATAATTGCCTCATCTTATTTTCCCATATTTATTTGCTTTATATTTCTAGATCAATATTGATTTCGAAGTTTTATTTCCGGGAAAACAAAGTCTTCTTATTGAAAAATGGGACAGTTTCAAATCAGCAATTCTACCAGTTTTCAATGACAAGATTAAAGATAAAAACTGCCACGACCTTCTTTGTCAGTTAAACAAGAAAAATTTTTTAAGAGGTTTGTAAAACAATCGATTTTATTTTTAACATTATGTAGATATGTATGGATATGTAAATTAGTATAAAAACTCATAATAAATTAAGAATAATTAAAATAATAATTCACAAGTCAAAAGATTGTTTTCCATTTGTTATATGTCTTTGTTTTACGAAAGCAAAGAGTAACATTAATTATAATTTTTCAGATCCAGAAGATATTTTAATTATAAACTTGCTCCACGCCATCCTTCCGCCAACAACCCGACAAGCAGCGGTTTCAAGCGAAGAAAAGAAAAAAAAATTTTACAAGCCAACTATAAAGGACTCCCAGCAGTCATTGGTGGTTGAAGTAGGGGAAATAAATGATTTCAACCCCATCATCGATAAAATTGCTACAAAGGTGAGACAACAGGGGCAAAATTTACAGCCTATTATTATCCAATGTAGGTTTGACAATAGTTATATAGTGTATTTCAATGAAATTATATATAAATTTCATAATTTTTTGCCTGCATTAGATACTTGCTTCAAAATTTTTTTCACTCTCAATCTTAAATACCCACATCAATGTAAATCTGTTTGGCTTTTCGTACAAAAATTTTTTTTTCAAATTGAAACCTCAGAGAGAGTATCCCCTGATGTTCTTATCCTTATAGATTCTATAAAAAAATAAAATGTTTAAATGTCATTTATGTTTAATGGTATTAAACGATGTAAAAAAGCTTATATGTCACTATAAAACAATACATTACTTCAAACAAACAGATGATTATCAATGTTTTAGCTGTATGCAAATATACAACCTTAAAAGTTTTAGAAGACATTTTGAACGATCATGTAAGAGCCTAAATTTAAACTCGTCTGATTCTCCGCCCTCGCTTAGTCAAGAGAACCATGTATTTTTTGAAAATAACTTTCAAAGTGATAATCTAGAAGAAAGGGAGAGTACTTATGAAGAATCTAATTTGTTTAAAACTGTAGAATCTTCTGCAATAAGCTTCCTCTGTAACTTGTATGGAAACGCTAATTTATCGCGTAAGATTGTAGAAGATATAATTAATGCATTGACAGAGGGATTATTTTCACTTATATTTAAAAAACTACATCAAGAGTTTTTTGAACATATCAATTATTATTGGTGATCTCGTTCCACAAGGTAACGAGCACTGGAAACTATTAACAATTCTCAATAAAATCATTGATATTGTTTTAAAATCAAACTATGAACAAGTTGATCTTTCCAATCTTCGATCCCTCATTTCAAGCCACCACTCGACCTATATTGAGCTTTTTCATGAACATTTGAAACCTAAATATCATTTTATGATTCACTATCCTCATGTAATGCGAATGCTTGGTCCGTTAAAACATTTTTGGTCATTCCGGTTTGAATCGAAGCACAAAATACTTAAAAATTATTGTAATAGTATCACTCCTCGTAGAAGTCTTCCATTGTCTTTAGGGATTAAAACCTCATTAATGTTCTGAAAAGAATAACTTGCAGCTTGGGAATCTCTCCGGAAATTTCCAATATACCAAAAAGTGGCACTTTCCTAAAAGATCGCTCATGTTTTTCAAAGCTACAAAACGCTTCTTCTAACAAAATTAATTTAAATGACGTGATCAGTTATAATTCTCTTACATATCGCAAAATTTCTTATAAAAGTAATGATTATATTAGTATTTTTAATGATATTTATAAAATTAATTGCATTATTTTGATAAAAAATGTTCCATATATAATATGTGAAAAAATAATAATATCCAGTTACATTGATCATTTTGACGCTTTTGAAATTTTAAAAGATTCTCAAAATTATTATATTTATATTATATTAGTGAATTTCATGGGCCTCCTGTGTCTTTGTTTTCAAACCCTAATGGTAAAAATTTTGTAATTTTAAAGTTCTTTTGAATAATGTGTTTATATTTTATTTAATTTTAGAACATTGCATTGTTTAAAATTCAAATTCTATTTTAAAGTTCTTTTGAATATTGTGTTTATATTTTATTTTATTTAAGAACATTGTTTAAAATTCAAGAAAAAAAAAACAAGAAAAAACAGTTAAATTAAATGAAAATCAACTTTTTATTTTACCTTTTTAGAGTTCACAGATTTTAAAGTAAGTATGAAACCAAAAAACTACTGAAGATATAGCGTTGTCAAGCAATCACAATTGTAGTGGAAGAATAATGGAAACATTATAGTTCAAGCATGAACATTGTCATTTGACAATGAAATAAGCATCGTTAAGCAATCACAGTTGTAGTAGGTGAACAATGAACATAGTTAAGGAATAACGGAAACATTATAGTTCAAGCATGAACATTGTCATTTGACAATGAAATAAGCATTGTTAAGCAATCACAGTTGTAGTAGGTGAACAATGAACGTAGTTAAGGAATAACGGAAACATTATAGTTCAAGCATGAACATTGTCATTTGACTATGAACGTGTTTCTAAATAAACATATTCATTCAACAACGTACATGGTTAAACTATCACCAGAGTTGTTTATCCATCACGGTCATACTCAAAAATAATTTTTCAGACGTACAACAGCCATGATAGCTTGAGTACGAAAATACTCAGTGTAACACAAATATTGTCAAAAAACTATTAGGGGTGATACATCAAACACGAAATCAACCCCGTTCATTGTAAAGTTTTGATAAAAGATTTTAAAAGAATTAATCACGCGATCATAGTGAAATCAAGCATGAGTCTTGGTTGACGCCAAATTAACCAAGGATATTGGTTGATATCACCAACGTTTTTCTTTCGGTGTATAATGATTGATTTTAGAACATCCTCCGTTAGTCTTAGTAATTCATTTCAGGGGAGCGGATTAATTAATTCACTAATAAACAAGCTTCCATTTGAGTTACATATACCGTCATATTACTTTTGTGGACCTGGCACTAAACTTAAAGAGCGTCTTGCAAGAGGAGACCGCGGTATTAATAAATTAGATGAAGCCTGTCGTGAACACGACATAGCATACAGTAGAAGCAATAATTTAAACGATAGACATATAGCTGATAAAATTTTAACTGAGAAATCCTGGCAAAGGTTTCAAGCAAAAGATTCAAAACTATCAGAAAAAATCAATAGTCTTTTAGTTACCAACATGATGAAAGCTAAATCTACTCTTGGAATGGGTATATCATCAAAATCCCAAATAAAGAAAAGACGTAAGTTTCCGTCTAAAACAACTAATTTGTTTAAAAATGCAGTAAAAGAAGCTAGAGCAGCAATAAAATACATAAACCCTGAAGACACTAGTAAACTAGCAACAACTGCTCTACATGCAACCAGAAGAATTATAAAGAAAAAGCGTAAGAATATTACTTTACCAAGAGTAATACCATTACCAAAAGTTGGTGGCTTTTTACCATTGCTACCGATCTTAGCGGGGTCGTCTGCTGTAGGTTCTCTAACTGGAGGTGTTGCAGGAATGGCGAAGGCAATAAACGATTCAAGGATCGGAAAACAACAATTAGAAGAAAGTAAACGACATAATAAAACCATGGAAGCAATCAAACTTAAACATGGTAAAGGTCTTTATTTAAAACCATATAAAAACGGATATGGATTATTTCTAAGTCCACAAGAATCAAAAAACTTATAAGGTTGCTACCTAACCGTCCTCTTACTAACATCGACATAAATGATTTTGGTAAAAGTTATATAAACAATTTTCGAGGTGTTTTCATGAGAGATACATTACCAATAAGGCCATTCAAAAAAGAATGTGGAGTAGTTAATTTGGATGATAATAGTGGGGTCGGTACTCATTGGGTAGCGTACAGCAAAAATTTAAACAAGGTTCAATATTTTGACAGTTTTGGCAATTTAAGACCTCCACAGGAAGTTATTGAATACTTAGGTACAAATATTATTTACTACAACTATAACTGTAAACAACTTTTCAATACCTTCAACTGTGGACATTTATGTTTAAGTTTTCTTATTGATCAAAATAAATAAATAAATGTGTTGAACAATATACAATTCGTTTCATTTGATTTTCATTAACAATGTCGATAACACTTACTTTGAGTGGAAACAAGTCTACTCTTACTGCAGAGTACTTCCCACCTATTGTATTAGATTCAAATTATGTATGTGGACTAGTCGATTTCCAAACATACAACTCCATACCAAATGTGGATGTAATGAATAACTTATTTCATTTGGGTAACGATGAGATTGTTCTTCCTATTGGATCTTATGAAATTGAAGATATTAATAATTTTATCCAAGAAGCACTTAAACACAAAAATAGTACAGCGAGTGTAAAAATAAAAGCAAATAACAACACTTTAAAATGTGAAATATTCTGCACCAAAGAAATAGATTTTTCACATCCGAATTCAATTGGTTCACTTTTGGGTTTTAGCAAAACTAAACTCACAGCCAAACAAACCCACGAATCAGACCTTTATGTTGACATTAATCGTGTAAATACAGTACGGGTTGAGTGTAGTATAATTAATGGAACATTTATCAATAACCAACCTGCGCATATACTTCATCAGTTTTCAATCAAAGTCAGCCCAGGGTATAAAATAATTGAAGTTCCTAAGAATGTAATTTATTTACCAGTGAACGTGAAGAAGATCAGTTCGTTAGCTATAAACTTATTAGATCAACAGGGTAACCTCATTAATTTTGGAGGTGAACTCATAACGATTCGATTGCACCTTAATCGTCAAAAATGATTGTATATAATAATATCTCTCCGAATAATTTGTATAAAAGACAAGAAGTACCCAGTTCTATAATCAATACTTCATTAGCTCTCCAGAAGAAAGTACAAACTCTCTCAAAAGAAAATCAAAATTTTTTATTATCATTAGGATATACTCTATAGAAAACAAATTAATTAAAATATCTTAAAATTTAAGATATGCTGAATATTTTTGAAGACCCTGCAGTTGATGATAGTATTTCCAAATACGAATATCATTCCTATTCACCCTATTTGAATAATTTCGACAAAAATGACATTATCGACATCTGCGTGCAACATCAAAATCTCAATATATTACCTTCGGAAAGTTACATTTATATTGAGGGGACTGTATCGAAAAGCGATGGATCGGAAGTCATCAAAACGAAACTCGTAAATAATTGTATAGCATTCCTATTTGATGAGATTCGATATGAGCTAAATGGTGTTGAAATAGATAGTAAGAGAAATGTTGGAATCACAACTTCTATTAAAAACTATATTTCTTTGACTCAAAATGAAAGCGTAATGCTCTTTAATGGGGGTTGGTGTCTAGATTCTTCAGTCACCTTAAACGGATTACATTTTAATTTTTGCTTACCACTCAACAAGCTATTGGGATTTGCAGAAGATTTCAAAAAAATTATTCCTAACGCTCGACATAACTTAATTTTAACACGATCACGATCTGATGTCAATTCACTAATTGCTGATGAAGATGAACAAGCGAAGATAACCTTACTCAAAGTTCAATGGAAAGTACCACATATACATCTATCAGATTCTTTGAAATTGAAACTCTTCAAATCAATTGATTCTAATAAATCTATGACAATTGCCCTCCGAAATTGGGAATTATATGAATTTCCAGCCCTACCAACAAATGATCACCATATTTGGAATTTTAAAACAACAACACAAGTTGAAAAACCCCGGTTTATTATTGTTGTCCTACAAACCAATAAGAAAAATCAACTGAAAGAGAATCCGACATTATTCGACCATTGCAACAATACCAACTTAAAAGCATATTTAAATTCCGAGGTTTATCCATATGAAGATCAAAACACTTCATTTGAAAAGAACAACTTCAGTATCATTTACCAAATGTATGCTAATTTTAGAAAAAATTACTATGATTGTCTTGTATCAGAGCCATTACTAACAAGAAATCTTTTCAAGTCACAAGCTCCAATTTTTGTGATTGATTGTAGACATCAGAATGAAGTAGTGAAAACCGGACCTGTTGATATTCGTTTGGAGACTAAAACAGCAAAAGGACTGCCATCCAATACATCGGCATACTGTTTAATGCTGCATGATCGAATTATTAACTACAATCCATTAAGTCAATTAGTATCTCGAAATATTTAATGGGGTTAGTTGAGATTTTTATCAGCAACACATCAGTTCAAGCAATGGTATTCATTATTGATATTCAAGGATTTAGAGGACCTAAAGACCAGCTTATTGTTAAGGAGATTGCTATTTTGCGTGATGGCAACCATCATCACTTTATTATCACGCCCCCATTTGACTTTAAGCATTTACCAACTTCATTAAAAAGACAAGCAAAGTGGTTGTATCAAAATCATCACGGCCTGTGCTGGAATGGTGGCTTCACAAAATATCAAAAGGTCCAAGAATTCCTTCGAGATAAACTTATAAATTGCACTGTCTATGTGAAAGGAAATGAAAAATCTCAATGGATAAAAGAACTTCTGAATGATAACGTTGAAGTTATAAATATTGAAAATGCAAACTGCCCTAGTTTGAAGGAACTCAAAATAATGTTTCCCAATGAAAAAAGATGCTTATTACATAACAAATGCTGTGCCCTCCAAAATGTGTTCTTAATAGAAAATTACTTACTTATCCAAAAACCATCCTGAAAGTGTAAATGAAGTAAAACAACTAAATTCAATTTTTTTTTCTGTATTGTTTATTTACAAAAATTTTAATAAATAAAATGAATTTTCTAAAGACTATTTACAAGTGTTTTTTATTTGTTTGAGTACCTATTAGAATTAAATGATAAAAATGTCTTTTGAAATTTAAATTAATCTAAGAAGCAAGTAGCTCAGGTAATGCTAACACCATATACTGTTTTCAGGTTATTTTATAATGACCCCATGCGTAGGTGCTGATACCATCCTCCCTAAAGAATCTTTTATCATCCATATGACTCAGAACCACTTTATTGAGCTGTTGTGTGTATATCTTATGTGCCAATGATCGAAAAACAAACATTTTCCCGTGATATACCCGCTTCCTATACAAACAATCTTTGTAATTAGCTAAATTTATGTCTTTAAGGGCTATTTTCTTTACACCTTTCGCTTTTTTAGTTTCGATGTTATCAACAGAATATGAATACATTTTTGATCTTAGACCAATGAATTCTTTCATTATTCTACCAGCATTTTCATCTTTCATCATACCCAAAACTTTTTTGTTTGTTAAAGGTATATTGTACTGATTGTCGGGAGCATATGCCGATGTATCGAAATAAGAATCAATATCAGGTCTAATATCATCAAAGAAATCATCTGTTTTAACAGTGTAAATGAATGAGTCTGTATCCATATAGTTCAGTGTCAAATTATCACCATATTTAGGCTTCATGTAGCTGTAGTGGAAATCATACATTTTCCATTTTGAAAACTCTAAAACACAAAATCCTAAGTATATGGGTTTGTCATAGTAGGTACTGACTCTATTCATTTGAACAGCAGCCATATACTCATCGAATTTACTAAGGACTATGGAAATTTGGTTTTGCAATTAATGCTCTTGCTCCTAGATGCTTCCTATTGCTTTCCCAAGAGGTGACAATTTTCACATCTTTTCTTTTATCAACATTTTCCATAGTCTTACCATAGACACTATTGTTCATTAATTTAAAGAAATTTTTAGCAAACTCACTGGTGGCTGAAGTTCGATGACGGTTATTTAAGTCGATATACCTCTGAAGCCAACGAGATTGTTTAAATTCCAATACTTTATGAACACAAACAATTTTCAACCCATTAGCAACACATTGTTGCAGGTTCTTATAATGAATTATATACCGATCTTTTGGTGAAAGATCGGCAATAAGTTTTGAAAACTTCGAACCATTCACTTTTTTGTTTTGAACACAAAACGGTAAATCATTATGTATATCATGTATGGAAGGGGGATATTCCAAGTCTACTTCAAAAATATATCCTATCTCAGAATCATCGGATATGTTCATAAGGTCAATGCTATTAATATTTTGAACCCAATTAAATGAAGAGTATGGCATAGGAGATGACATAGCCCACCCATATAAATTATTGGCATCGACATACATCAAATACTTCGATTCCTTTGTTTGATCAAAATTTTCCAAGTATTTATTGTTGGCCACTGAGTGCCGATGTGAGCATTGTGAAATACCCCCCCTTATACCTTCTTTGATGAAGTTATATACATCAATATCTCGAATGAGATCAAGGTAGATTTTTGTTTCCCTTAGCATTGCATCCCAAGATAATCCAGGAGCTGTGTAATAATGGCAGGGATCTAGTTTGTAAATATTCTTACAAATACTCCTGAAATTCTCAAAGACGTCTGCTAAGAGAAGAACATCTGTTTTTAAGTACAACTGCATATACTCAGAAAGATTTTGACAGTTGAAAACTCTCCATACATCTTGAGCGTGATTGTAATCATCCAAAGAACAAGGTTCTCCAGTCAACTTATTGTCGAAGCACACTCGCGAAGGAAGATTTCTTTCCTCTAAACTTTGCCATGAATTAATATGATCGTAGGGAAATACACCCTTTCTTATCAGAAGATTAGACGCTGATTCACTTGGAAAGTTTGACTTTATTAAGCGTAAGTCATTGACCGTTAGATCCTTTGCTAAAGAATCGAGACTTGAGGACATGAAGCGAAATGAGTCTAGGAACCTCAACTCGAAAGATCTTTTGTCAACAGTATAAATTGTTTTTGAAATGGAGATATAGCGTTCCTTATTCAGAGGAATAATAGAAATATTTCCTTTTATCGAAGCAAGTTCCTTAATTAGTAAATGACAATCATAACCAGAAAAATTATGAAAAAATATTGGGAAGAATTTGGGTTGCCTAGATTTCAAATTGCAAAGATTATGTGCTGGTCCATTGTATTTGCCTGTATAATGACAATGATCAGCAACTCGATCGGTTCCTAAGACTCCATTACAAATATGACATAGCACACAGCTACGTTGGTAGTTTAAGTCAGATTCTGATAAAGTATTCATTGGTTTAGCAGTTAAGCTATATAGGTCATAGCAGTCTTTTACAAGACTATTTAAAAAATCTGCTACACAATTTCTACCACTAAAAGATTCAAACTTATTTAAACTATTATCGACCGATTTTATGAAATAAGCACCAGCGCATGGGGTGTGTTTTTTAATGGTATTAGTATTAGAATTACCTGTGCTACTTGTCACCACATCCTCTAAGATGCACTCAAAATCCGCATAGACTGTAAAGGGCACATCCATCTTCCTTTCATGGTGTTGAAACGACAATGATGCTTTATCACTGCTGGGCATCTTTGTCACCATCCTACAGCATTGTCTTCTATGGGCTGCAACTTTTGATTGTGAAGTGAACCTTAACAGGCAAGTATTGCAGAACCAAGATTTCCCATCATAGTTCTTGGCTTGCGTTGATATTAGTCTAGAGAAGCAAAAAAAAAAAAAGAATTTAGTTTTGTTCTAGGTATTTAAATTATATGTAGCTTACCTTGAGATACTCTTTATCCATACAAAGTGTGATATCCCCGCTTTTTGCAGAAGAAGCAAATTGATATGTTTCTCCTTCTCCTGTTTAGTCACATAGTAGGGTCCAATCACTGCTTTTTTCTCCTCATCAAACCCAAACACATTTATACTCAAAGTAGGATTCAAATCCTCAAACTTTGAGATCTCATTTAGCTTTAGTGGAAACTGCAGGTCACCAAAATCGATTGTAATGTTGTCTTTTTCGATTGTTCTGGTGCTTATGTTTCGGATTTTGTATGTTCCAGGCTTTTCGATGTTGGTCTTACCTTCCGAAAATAGAGCAGAAAGTATTGCCCACTTAAAGCAGTATTCATCGTTATTTTGTACATTAATACATGCTTTTTTCCTTAAAAGGAAGTTCGGTAACTCAATGTAACTCGAACCTTTTATTGGGGTATACTTGTTGATATTAACTTCAACATGAACTATTCTCAGAAGAGCCCATCCACTATCTTTCTCCTGAAACTCCTGCATTTTGTTATCCACTTCATCTACCATATTTGTGTATGATGGTACGAGATCGGAGGGCAAAAGAGCTGGTTTCATTTTTGTATTAAATGATTTAACACAAATGCCAACTTCATCCTCAGAGCTAAATTTGATGTATTCACCAAATAACTCAATGTTGAATTTTAATGCATCCAGTTTGATGAGGTGCTCCTCCAGCTGCTCGATTATTACTTCCTTAGATTCACCCAGAAACTGAATTGGATTTAAGTTGTCTTCCTTTTTATTCTCCAATAATAGTGTTATAACCCTTTCTTTGAAGCAGCTTTGAATTACTCTGAAATTCTGAGGAAGAATCTCAGCAACAAGTCGCTTATGTGTATTCCGGCGAACGTGATTGCTCCAGTCTCCTTTCACCACCTCCTCACAGATGTTACAAAACATTTCCTCATTTGGCTTGCTTGTGTTCTCTGATAATAAGTTCTCGATTATCATCATATGCTCCCTACTTTTTAAATGGTTCTGCCATTGGCATAAGTTCACTTCTTTTTCACATATATTGCACATTTTTTTGGCTGGACCAGCTTCTTGTTCTTCATATTCTAAACGCATTTTTTAAGCTGGGGCAGCTTGATCGGGGTGCTCTATGGTAGTATTAAGCTCTCGAACCAATAAAGAATGAGACTCGCTTTTGATATGATCATTCCACTGCCCCTTAGCAACACTTTTTTCACATAACTCACAAAATTCGAAAGCACTTTTCTTATTGATTGGATTCGATAAAACAGCCCGTGCGTCGTGCATTTTCTTATGCGTTCGCAAATTAAAATTGGTGGAGTATAATTTTCCACAAACTTCACACAAAAACGACTTCATGATTTTTTGTTTTGTTTTTTAAATTGAATTTAAATGAAATGAAAAACAGCGTACGGTTACTCCGTTAGATGCACGTTAGACGATTGTACAAGAATGAGGCATGCAGTTGGAAATATTTTCTTCCAAACCAAAATCATTGAACAATTGACATATAATCTCATGCCTAGCAAATCTGCGTGAGAGAACTATGATCATAACTTACCCATTTAATGTTTTCCAAAATTTTTAAGTACTTGAGGTTATACCAAGCAACGCTTCATAGTGCATCGATATCATTCGGCACAACAATTGACATCTAATCTCATGCCTAGCAAATCTGCTTGAGAGAACTGTAATCATAACTTACCCATTTAATGTTTTCCAAAATTTTTAAGTACTTGAGGTTATACAATAAATAAAAGTCGCCCCACAAGGAAAATTTCGAGTTGGAGACAATGTTAGGATAAGCAAGTTCAAACATGTTTTCGAGAAAGGCTATACCCCCAATTGGACAACGGAAATTTTTAAGATAAGAAAAGCGAACCTAACCAATCCAGCAACATACCTACTCGAAGATTATAGTGGCAAGCCTATCAACGGATGTTTTTACGAAAAAGAATTACAAAAAACGAATTTTCCTAATATTTACCTTGTTGAAAAAGTACTCGAAAGTAAAGATGGAAAAGTATATGTTAAATGGCTCGGTCTACCGTCAGCTAGCAATTCATGGATCAATAAATCACAATTAATATAAAAGAACACTTTAGTTTTTTTTTTTTTTTCCTAAAGTCATATCCATCCATCCATTCATCCATACATTGCACACTTATTTTAAAAGTACACTTACTACAAACAACTGATCTTTTTTCCATGCATGACCACTACACTATTCTATTCATACATCGGTTACACACAGCTATTTAGTCAACCACCAAAAACTAAGCAATATGACATTACCATTTTCAGCGTATACACAAATATATAACTCGTACAAGCATATTTCAAATTGACCAAAAAACTATGCAAGTGATCTTTTTTTTCCCTACACGACCACTATACTATTCTATTCATACATCGGTTACACCTAGCCATCATGTCAACCACCAATAAAACTACTTGAAATTTCCATCCCATCACTGATCAGAATCTACACTCGTAAAAACTCGATTCACACCGAAAACTTAGATTTTACACTACAAAAAATGCTGAAAAAGAAAAAATTTCTGAACTGTGGTATTTATACTACTCTCCTACAACAACAAAACACATGACACACATTCTTCTCATCACTATTTCTATGCTCAAAAATTACATTTTCACAGTCCCGACAAAAGTCCTCCAAAATTTTCTGCTGCCTTACAAAATATAAAAATCTTAATTTCCAACCATAGATTTCTTCTACACACAGTTTTTAAAATATATCAACAATTTTCATCCACCACTTTTTTACACAACCTTTGTCCTATAACCACAGATTTCTTTCGCACCCACAGTTCTTAAAATAGAACTAAAAATTACCAACCACCACTTTTTCGTCCACACAAAACCACAACAGTCAACTCATTCCAAATTTCCAACCTACTCACAGGCTAACACAGGATTGCTGATCAATCAGCAAAATCAGAAGAATTGAGATTCCTTTTTATATGGAATTATACCGATCAGCAAAAAAATATTGCTGAACTGTGGTATTTATACTACTATCAGGAATGCTTTAGGATTCAAAATTCACTTCTCTTTACAGTGGAACCAATCACAAACGACATAAGATTGGCACATAGATATTTAACACAAAAGACAGATAAATCAAACAACTGTCTTGTTTATGTCTGCTTTCGAAAACAAATCTTCATAAAAAAGAATACTTTATTTTTATTAATTGGACAGCATAGAGATAGGATATAGCGCTCTATAGATATTGTAAAATTTATTCTCTTATACATCCATCGCAGTGGAGAGAATCCCGGGTAAGGTTGAAAGATTGAAGTGGGCAAGTAAAATTGCAGAAGAGACCAGCCAAGACTCAACGTCGAAGCGAAACAGGTCGTTTGAGGTTGAAAAACCTCAACCAAAAAAGCCGAGTCGGGGTAAGCGTTCCTTCGACACTGGTGCCTGCCGGGGCAATTTTTTGGTGACGTGGTAAAGGGACAGATTGTTGTCGCGGTCATCGACGGGAGCAATATGGATGGAAACATCTCTGCCGACAGGTGGGCGGACGTCAATGCTCACCTCGCTTTCAGGTTTATACCTGTTATCGAGGCGAATCCGGGACACCTCCCAAGAATTAGCGACGCTAGCTGGCATCAAGACCGCGTCAAGCCGATCGCCTGCCAAGACCAGAGATCGCTTCACCTATATAAACTTGCTGTCAGCGGTTTAGGTGAGATCTGGCCAGGTGCTAAGCTAGAGGTTATGGCAAGGGAGGATATCCCAAGCAGACCGAGAGCTCGTGCCTTGGTACCGGCCCTACATGAATCGCGGGAGATTGTTCTCCAGTTGATTAAATACAGCAACCCGGATCTGCCCACTCACGATTGGACGGTTCCGGTGAATGAAAAAGAATCGGTGGGTCGTTATCGGTCGGCTCCTGTCATCTTGAATAAGGAGTCATTAGAACACCTGGCGGCACGCGGGGGTGTTATTCAGTACGGCTTTGACAGCCTAGTGCTGAAAATATACAAAAAAGATGAGGACGCTGCAAAGCTTCCAAGGCAAGCGGCTGAATCCGAAGCCAAGGAGTCCACTGCGAGCGTCGAATCTTGCATCATGGAGACAGACGCGGCAAGTTGCTCTGATTCTTTGGAACAGCTGTCTTGCTCGATACTGGTCGAAAAGACTACAATAATAGTGTCTGATCAAGACGCAACTGACAACAAATCGTCCGATAAGGACGACAACAACACAGGTGGAGTCTTAGACTCCGACGATGAAATGCTTGGGGTTCTCCTTTCAGAGGATGAGTTGCCAGACTCCGCCTCAGATATGGAGGACCTTAATGCTACAGTGTTGGAGATTAAGCTGGATGATTGTAGCAATGCTGCAAATACTCCATATTAATCTCCAACACTCCATCAAAGCCTCAGCCGGACTCCTTCTCCGACTAAGCAAGTCCGGCGAGGATATAGTCCTGATCCAGGAACCATGGATTAATAAATCCGTGGTAAGGACTCAGGACGAAAGATTATTCTCTGATGTATGTGACGGACAAAGGTGAACCAAGATCCTGCATACTGGCAAAGAAAACACTTAACGTATTTTTACTACCTAATTACAGCAATTGCGACACCACAACAATAAAACTGCAGACCAACAGTGGGACTTACTGGCTCACGTCCGCCTATCTAGGCCATGACCAACCGGGGCCGCTACGCTCGAGCGCGTAATAAAAAGCGCAACAAAGCTCAAAGCGGATCTCATAATAGGAGGTGAAGTCAACGCACATCACGCAGTATGGGGGAGTACGGACGTAAATGAAAGGGGTGAGTCTCTTTTTAATTTTATACTAAGTACTAACCTTCTTATATGCGATAACGGTAACGAACCAACCTTTGTCATAAAAAACAGACAAGAGGTTTTAGATGTTACCTTTGTATCTCAATCAATCTATAACATGATTCAAAATTGGGCTGTTTCTAAGGATCACTCCTTCTCTGATCACAGATACATCCAATTTAGTCTAACAGATGACACACCAAATCCCATAGGCTTTATACCTGTTATCGAGGCGAATCCGGGACCCCTCCCAAGAACTAGCGACGCTGGGTGGCATCAAAACCGCGTCAAGCTGATCGCCTGCCAAGACCAGAGATCGCTTCAATTATATAAACTTGCTGTCAGCGGTTTAGGTGAGATCTGGCCAGGTGCTAAGCTAGAGGTTATGGCAAGGGAGGATATCCCAAGCAGACCGAGAGCTCGTGCCTTGGTACCGGCCCTACATGAATCGCGGGAGATGGTTCTCCAGTTGATTAAATACAGCAACCCGGATCTGCCCACTCACGATTGGACGGTTCCGGTGATTGAAAAAGAATCGGTGGGTCGTTATCGGTCGGCTCTTGTCATCTTGAATAATGAGTCATTAGAACCCCTGGCGGCCTGCGGGGGTGTTATTTAGTACGGCTTTGACAGCCTTGTGCTGAAAATATACAAAAAAGATGAGGACGCTGCAAAGCTTCCAAGGCAAGCGGCTGAATCCGAAGCCAAGGAGTCCACTGCGAGCGTCGAATCTTCAATCATGGAGACAGACGCGGCAAGTTGACTACAATAATAGTGTCTGATCAAGATGCAACTGACAACAAATCGTCCGATAAGGACGACAACAACAAAGGTGGAGTCTTAGACTCCGACGATGTAATGCTTGGGGTTCTCCTTTCTGAGGATGAGTTGCTAGACTCAGCCTCAGATATGGAGGACCTTAATGCTACAGTGTTGGAGATTAAGCTGGATGATTGTAGCAATGCTGCAAATACTCCAGATTAATCTCCAACACTCCATCAAAGCCTCAGCCGGACTCCTTCTCCGACTAAGCAAGTCCGGCGAGGATATAGTCCTGATCCAGGAACCTTGGATTAATAAATCCGTGGTAAAAGGACTCAGGACGAAAGATTATTCTCTGATGTATGTGACGGACAAAGGTGAACCAAGATCCTGCATACTGGCAAAGAAAACACTTAACGTATTTTTACTACCTAATTACAGCAATTGCGACACCACAACAGTAAAACTGCAGACCAACAGTGGGACTTACTGGCTCACGTCCGCCTATCTAAGCCATGACCAACCGGGGCCGCTACCAGGAGAGACGCTCGAGCGCGTAATAAAAAGCGCAACAAAGCTCAAAGCGGAGCGCAGTATGGGGAAGTACGGACGTAAATGAAAGGGGTGAGTCTCTTTTTAATTTTATACTAAGTACTAACCTTTCTATATGCAATATCGGTAATGAACCAACCTTTGTCACAAAAAACAGACAAGAGGTTTTAGATGTTACCTTTGTATCTCAATCAATCTATAACAAGATTAAAAATTGGGCTGTATCTAAGGATCACTCCTTCTCTGATCACAGATACATCCAATTTAGTCTAACAGATGACACACCAAAACCCATAGGCTTCGGTAATTATAGGAAAACTGACTGGGTAAAATCTCAAACATTGTTACAACTACAATTACAATAGCTTCCCTTCAAACCCCAAAGATCTTGACAGCAAAATCGACGATCTAACTAGTGCTCTTAACCATGCCTTGTGTAACTCCTGTCCTCTTACCATAGTAAGAGGGAAGAAGAAACCACACTGGTGGACCAAGGAGCTAGAACTGCTCAAGAAAAGTTGTGCGAAGCTTTTCAATCGAGCCAAATCTTCCAGAAATCCCATAGACTGGGATCTATACAAGGAATCCCTTAGGATTAACAAAAAGAGGTTACAAATAAGCAAAAGATCCTCTTGGAAAGAATTCTGCAATAAGATTGAAGACTCCTCAGAGGCATCTAGACTTAGGAAAATCCTATCAACGAGTCCAAACATGCCAAGTTCTATAAAAGATGAAAACGGCAACTGGACCAACTCATATGAAGAAACATTAAACTTGCTACTGGATACTCATTTCCCTGGTAGCTCGTTGACAATAACAGACGAGGAGCACTTGCCGCGACTCGCAAACCAATCAGGTAAAGGTCTTATCTCTAGAGATATACTGTTATGGGCAATAAACAGCTTTGACCCTTATAAATCACCAGGGCCTGACGGAATCATCCCTGCGGAGCTGCAACAGGTTTCAGACATCATCATCTAGAACTTAGAGATGATCATGAAAGGATGTATCAGCTATGCATATATTCCCAAGGCCTGGAGAGAAGCTAGGGTCGTCTTTATACCTAAAGCCGGCAAAAGCTCCCATGTAAATTCAAAAGATTTAAGACCTATTAGTCTATCATCCTTCCTCCTTAAAACACTGGAAAGAATGATTGACATACACTTAAGACAAGAAATTAAACCTAGTCTGATCTCAACGGCGCAACATGCCTATACAAAAGGTAAATCAGTGGAAACTGCACTCCACTCTCTGGTTTGCACCATTGAAAAATCCCTGCACTACAAAGAATACTCTCTCGTCGCATTCCTAGACATAGAGGGTGCATTTAATAATGTTAAAAATGCAATCACTAATGCTCTTGATGGGCTGCTCATAGAGGAACACATCAAAAACATGACAACAACAATGCTCAGAAGCAGAATCATTAGTTCCGAAATGGGGAACTACAAAACAAGCATAATGGCAAATAGAGGAATCCCTTAGGGAGGAGTTCTATCTCCCCTACTGTGGAACCTGGTCGTTAACAAATTGTTAATCAACCTAGAAGACGAAGGTTTCAAAACCATAGCCTATGCCGATGATGTAGCAATTGCCGTTTCAGACAAGCACCCACAAACTCTAGCTGAGCTGCTACAAACAGCACTTAACAAGCTTAACAATTGGGCTGCAGATTGTAGTCTGAACATCAATCCACACAAAACGGAATTAGTTCTCTTTACGAGGAAATACAAAATTCCGGACTTCAGACCCCCAACTATTAAAGGGGTAACTCTCACACTGTCAAATCAGGCTAAATATCTTGGTCTCATTTTTGACAAAAAACTAAACTGACCTGGAAAACCAATATTGAGGAAAGAGTAAATAAAGCCAGCGTTGCACTCTTCTTCTGTAAAAAAGCCATTGGCGGGAAATGGGGTTTCTCCCCCCAAATCACCCATTGGCTGTTTACATCGGTAATTAGACCGATACTCACATACGGGGTGATAGTCTGGTGGACAGCACTAGACAAGATGATCAACTACAACAAGCTGGCCAAAGTTCAAAGAACGGCTAGTCTGTGTATTAGTGGTGCACTGAGGACAACCCCATCGGACGCCCTCAATGTACTACTAGATCTCACACCCCTAGATATCTTCAGCAAACAAGTCGCAGCTAGCTCAGCTACTCGACTCAGAGCTACATCACAGTGGACCAATAATCAAATCGGTGAACCACGTAGCGTGATATTTTTCAGCATCAACTTTAATCTTCCATTTTTTAAAATAGAGAGTATAAGAAGAGTATTAAAAGAACTCTTTAAAGAAGTTAGGGCGTCTTGAGGAAGAACACTCGACGTAAAAATCGCAGTATCGTCTGCAAACATGGCAATTATGGTGCTACTTTCGAAACGAGGTAGGTTCGACTGAAAAATATTGAAGAGGACGGGACCAAGTACTGAGCCTTGAAACCCAGAGCTTATACCGAGTATGGAAGACCTCGCAATTCCAGTAGATACAAAAAATTTTCAATTTTTCAAAAAGTTCCATATATTATTTTGGACAAGGTAACACGGGAAATTGAGAAGTCCTTCGTGCCAAACAGTGTCGGAGGCCTTTTCAATATCAAGCAATACTAAACCAGTCGACCGCTTTAAATTAAGGTTATTTTTGACATGATGTTTTACTCTTAGAACTTGGTGACTGGTGGAGTGCCCAGCTCTAAATCCAAATTGATCAAGAGGGTATATATAAGTTTCCTCAATGTGTTCCAAAAGCCAATTTTTTAACACCTTCTCAAACATTTTACTAACAGTGCTTAGTAGGCTAATGGGCCTATAGCTAGAAGGATATTCTTTTGGTTTGCCAGCTTTGGCAATTGGGATAGCTTTTGTTAATTTCCATTTTTCAGGAAAATAATAATGGTTAATACAAGCATTAAAAATAAACGTTAAATACGTTATGCCTTTTTTAGGCAATGCCTTTAATAATCGGTTGTTAATACCGTCAGCTCCAGGAGACTTTTTAATTTTTATATCTTTTAATAAAGTTTTCACTATGTTATTGCATCCAATTAGGTTGGTAAACTACAGAATCACTAAATTCGCTAAGCTTTTCGCTGACCAGACTTTCCGTTTGAAGGTCACTCAAGTGAGTTGAAACTAAATGATAAATATACCCAAAGAATTTAACGCTAAACCTCTGTAAGCCAGCCATTGGCGACTTGCTGACAATATCAATTTGAGTTTTGTGCTCAGACAACCGCCAGAACATAGATTTTTGACATTTTGACAACGTCAAGACGATCACGATCTGAGACCGCCCTACTGAACCGAAGGAGCTCTTCAACTTCTCCGCCTACTGCGGTGACGTCTCGGTTATAAAGGAGCCGTCGTTCCACGGACTTAATGCTGACGTGATAGATTAGCGGAACCGCCAATCTATCCTGAATCAGCCCTTCCATATCAAAATAGAGGAAAGCCTGCGGTGAGACAAGTTCACTGAAACGCGTGCCCATGTGAACAGTGCTCTATTGAGAACTTTCTCGAATACCTTGCTGACACGCGGAAGAAGACCAATTGACCGAAGATTTAATGGATTGGAGCCATCCTTTCATTTTTTTTTATTTTTATAAAATACATAAAAAACTACAAAAAATGCCCATATTATTGTTTTATTCAAACAAACCTCAAAGCTAGAATTTTTTTTTAATTTTTTTTTTTTTTTAATTTTACCCGTTTTTATTTTTTCAAGAATCATAAAATGTATGGGTTTTTGAGTGCTGTTATTACTGAGTTTTTTTTTATTATTGTTTTGTTCATCTAAAAAAAACTTAAGAAACTCTATCTTTAACAGGCATTTTCTGAAAAAAATGACCTCAAAGTCAAAACTGCTTGGGAAAGAAAATTTGAACACCATTTAAAATTGAAAATCTGGCATTCCTAAACCTATTGAAGCTCAACTTAGATACAGTCTTAAAGGTGGTTATTTCTGCAAGAAATTTAGTCTAAGATTAAGTCTCTATCATCTGTGTTGACAGAGATATCGATATGTGTTTCTAACCTACCGGTGCCCTCGGATGCCTGTGTTTCTAACCTACCGGGGTCTTCGGACGCCTGTGTTTATAACCTACCAGGGTCTTTGGACGCCTGTGTTTCTAATCTACAGGGGTCTCCGGACGCCTGCGATTCTAACCTACCTGGGTCTTCGGACGCCTGTGTTTCTAACCTACCGGGGTCTTCGGACGCCTGCGTTTCTATCCTACCTGGGTCTTCGGACTCCTGTGTTTCTAACTTCCTGGGTTTTCGGACGCCTGTGTTTCTAACCTACCAGGGTCTTCGGACGCCTGTGTTTCTAGCCTACCAAGGCCTTAGGACGGTTGCTAACGCTGCTACCTACAGGGTTAATTACCACGATCTTCGTGCCACTGGGGGCCGTATAAATAACCAGACCTGATACATTATCTTTTGTTGTTTTTCTTAGGTCACGAGACTGCGGGATTACTAACTTACTAGACGAAATACCTATTGTTTTCGACGGGAGTCCCGTAGCAGCACCACCAGTCACATTATCTCTTTTGACACACCTGAAGTACCATTACCGTGGTGTCATCGAGTCACCCTGCAATTTTCGAACGTAGGTAGACGTCAATGTTCGCATCTCTTTCTAAAAGAAAGAGATGAGGGCATTTTTTTATTTCTTATCTTCGAAAGTAGAAAGCAGGTGGCCAACGACATTCATTTTGACTTGTCATTTTTTAAGGTTAGAATCATCGTGTCAAGTTCGCCAAAGAAAATGTATTAGTTCGCCATAATGAGTTCGAGATTTATAATTTGCGTTTTGTAATTTGAGAATTTGTAATTTGCTAGCATTTGTAAAGAATTTTAAGGTTTAAGAATTTCGTTGTTCAAGAATTGCCGTTGTTCAAGAAAATTGTCACAAAATCGCCATACCAATTTCGTAAGCATCTTTAAATTTGTATTTGAATTATCATTAATGTTCATTTTCCCTTAGAATAAAATCCCCATTTATTATCAGAATTGGAGTGTGGATATTTATTTTTTGGAAAGGGATTTTAGAAAAGACAACTTGGAACAACATAATTTTATTGAAATTGATATTCTTTTATTGCACACCGACAAGCTCCCTGCTTTGACATGGACAGTGCGGTACACAGTTGCACTGCAAATGCCTGCAAGAAGCCGGACGATGATTTAATGGTGTCCTGTGAGAAATGTTAGCGTTGGTGGCACTACGATTGTCACGGCTTTGACCCTGACAAGTTTGATACGATGACTCCTTGGTATTGTGAGGAGGAGGATTATGTGGCACGCGATGGCGACGACACCGCGCATTCACAATCAAGGCGCAGAGGTTCGGATCGTCTCTCAACCTCCTTGGATGAGGTGGAGTTTGTAATGGACGCTGCGGTAGTTGCACAGGCGGCAGTTGCTCAACGCGATAAAGAACTTTTAGAATTGCGTGCTGAGTTAGAAGAGACGAAGCTTAAGCTCTCTAAATTCTCGAACCCTAAAGCACCAGCGAATTCTTAAGTCGTTCCACCATCAAGTGCAGATGTTTCAAGATCCACCAAGCTGGATATAATCAAGAAGATACAGGCGAATCATCAGGTTCTTTTGAAAACCACGTTAGCCAACTGCCAGTCTACACCAGTGCGAGGAATACCAGCTAAGCAACAAGGTTTATCTGCACAGCTGCAGCAGACTCCAGATCCGCCTCCAGCTGCTCGTGATTCATCTTTTCGAGATCAAGATATGGCCAATCTTCTCACGATTCTGAACCGCAATAACGTTCAGGATCTTCCGATTTTTTCTGGGGAGAACAAAAGGGAGTGGCCATATTTCGAGGAGGTCTACAAGTCGACAACTATCGAGGGTCGATATAATGCCAAAGAAAACGTTGCACGTCTGCGTAAGTCGTTGAAAGGTGAGGCGTATCAGCTGGTGAGCGATCGGCTGAAGTATTCGTTGGATGCTGACGGAATAATCGAAACTCTTCGCACTGTGTTTGGACGTTATGACGTGCTGGTGCACGACCTCACCTCGGACCTGTTAAGCCTTCTGAAGCTCACATCGAGATGCGATTCACAGCTTCGATTGTGGTCAGTTAAGCTGAATGGATTTGTAGCCGATCTCAAATCAATGAACCGAGAAGAAGATTTGACAAATGGATTCGTCCTCACTAACCTAGCCTCTAGGTTAGGTGCAGGGCTTTACCAAGAATGGCAGCGACGGAAGGCTGGGCTAGCTACAGTTGACTTCCAACAGTTTGCAGAGTTCGTGACAGGCAAAGTAATCGAGTTACCTCCAGACCTCATAGGGATTTCAGAACTGGCAGATAAGAAGAGGTCGTGACCAGCAGGCAACACCAAAGCTTCTCGAGTGCTGCTGCATCCACCCGTTTCATCAGTAGCAACCTCCGGTGTGTGCTGTAAATGCAACAACAAACATCATGCATTGAGTGAGTGCAAAGAGTTTTTGGGTTTAACGCCAGATCAAAGGCAAACGTTCGCAAAGGAAAATTTTATTTGCTTCACCTGTCTGGACCCCTCCAAGCATCAATGGAAGACATGTGCAAAAAAGAGAGCATGCGGAGTAGAAGGTTGCAACCATCGTCACCACCCGTTACTGCACAAGGCAGCCAGTGTCACGAATCACCAGCTGGATTCAACAGCAGTTCCCTTCGTACCACAACCACACATACACTCGTCTCATCACGGGGTGGATGTCAAGATTATGTTCAAGGTGGTGCCGATAAGGATTCACAACGGGGATTTTTTCGTTGACACTCATGCCTTTTTGGATGACGGCTCCTCCTTGTCGATGATCGATGAAGACTTGTTCAACTACCTTGGATTGGATGGGCAGTCCGAACAGCTGACTTTGCAGTGGACGAAGGGGGTGTCTCGTGTTGAAGAGTCCAAACGCACCTCGTTCTCTGTTTCCGGCATAAACCATCGTAAGCAATACCTCCTGAGGAATGTATATACCATCAAGGACTTAAGTTTGGCTAGCCAGTCCATAGATGTCGCTCGTCTTAAGAGGTTATATCCTCACATTCGAGGACTTCCACTGTCGGATTTAATCGATGCTCGTCCGAAAGTTCTTTTGGGGTTGGATCAAGCCAAGTTTTTATTAGGTCATGGTCATCGACATGGCAAAGACGAGGAGCCTCATGCCGTAAAGACGTTGTTAGGCTGGATAGTGTACGGCAAGTCAGCTTCTCCACCACAGGTCTCTTGTTTGCATCAGGTTTCGAAGCCGTCGATGAAGTTTATGTTCCACGATGCCATCAGAGACGAACTGGACTTACACGATCTCGTAAAGCGTCATTTTACGACGGAGGAGTTTGGCGTCATGCCTCCTAAGGGTGAGCTACTCAGCCGAGAAGTCAGTCGTTCATATGACATAATGGAGCGTTCGCTAAAATTGGTTGGTAAGCAGTATGAAATCGGGTTGCTGTGGGATTCTGATTGAGTCAAACTACCAAACAGCTACGACATGGCATTCAAGCGCCTCCTTGGTCTGGAAAAATCCTTAAGAAAGAAACCTGATCTCTTGGAGTGGCAGAACAATTATTTCCGCGATCTTCTTGCCAAAGGATATGCCAGAATAGCGTCAAGGGAGGATCTCGACCAGGATTGGCCGCGGGTATGGTATGCGCCTACCTTCATCATCATAAACCCCAACAAGTTCCCTCCAAAGCCAAGATGTGTGTCGGATGTTGCCGCAACAGTGGATGGTGTATCTTTGAATACCCACTTAATGAAGGGTCCGGACAACTTGGTCCCGTTACATGCGGGTTTGTTCAAGTTCAGGGAGCGTCAAGTAGCTGTGAACGCCGATGTTCGGGAAATGTTCCACAGAATCCGAATCAAGGCTGAGAACCAGCAATGCCAACGGATGCTTTGGAGAGACGGAGACAGTTCTAGGGATCCGACGGCTTACATCATGGAGGTGATGATGTTTGGACCCAGGTGTTCGCCTACCTGCGCGCAATTCGTTAAAAATCATCACGCCAACTTATTCAAAGAGGAGTGTCCCGAAGCCGTCGATGGATTAACCAAACGCACATACGTCGATGACTATTTCAATAGCCATAACTCGGTCGAAAGGGCGGTCTCAGTTACGAAAGATGCCATACGAATATGTCGTTCCATGAACTTTGAGCTGGTGGGAGTTCAATCAAATAGTCTCGAAGTACTTCAGGAGATGCCAGAGAGTAACGTCAATTCCAAGTTGGTAAGCATAAATCCTAATGAAAGCGATAGTTTGGTTTCCAAGATATTAGGTATGTTCTGGCACCCGTCTTCTGACCAGTTTTCCTACAAGCTGGCGATTGAGGAAGTGAACAGTGAGTTACTTGCGGACGGGGTCGTGACAAAGCGACAGATGCTCAAGACCATAATGAAGATTTTCGATCCTCTTGGACTTATTTCATTATTTATCATTCGCGGACGCATTATTCTTCAAGAGGTCTTGAGAGAAGGTTCTGATTGGGATGAACCGGTCTCGTCGCATTTAAGGGCGTCTTGGTTGAACTTCGTCCATGATCTGAAGAGCATCGAATCCATCCGAATCCCTCGTCGGTATGTTTCTTGGGATCCAGATGAGCGCAAGAGCAGTTTGGTGATATTCGTGGATGCGTCGGAGAAGGCATTTGCTGCTGTTGCATATTTTCTTTTTGAGCTGAAAGAGGAAGTTGAAGTCGCTTTAGTTATGGCGAAGGCAAAAGTTGCACCCGTTAAACAATTGTCGATCCCGCGTCTAGAGCTGCAGGCAGCTGTCCTTGGGATACGTTTAGCAGTTACAATTAAGGCATCACATTCCATACGTATTGATGAGACCAGGTTCTTCTCCGACTCCAGAACAGTGCTTGCTTGGATTAACTTGGCCAACAAACTACCTTCCTTCGTCGCAACCCGTGTCGGCGAAATCCTGGACTCTTCCTCGCCTCGTCATTGGTTTCATGTCAGCTCAGGAGACAACGTGGCAGATGATGGGACAAGACGCTTCGACTCTTCAATGGGAGATCAAAACACAAGATGGTTTCGAGGTCCCAAGTTCCTGAGACGACCTACCGAGGAATGGCCGGTGACGCCCTGCATTTCTGATGATGCTGCAGCGAACAATATGGTGAAGATTTCTACAACGCTACTTCATCGCTACAAGCAAAAGACTTTTTTTGGCGCTTTCGATTTACTCTCAGCCAGATTTCAAGCCAGGTGGTCATCCTCTGTCAGAGCTATCGCTTTCCTGCTCAGATTCAAAGGTTTGCTACAGAGGAAGCCCATTGTTAAAGATGTCTGCATCACGCCTTTCGAGTTCACGCAAGCGCAAGACTGGATCTTCAGGAGAGTTCAAGAAGAAAGCTTCAAAGATGATATCGTCTCTCTCCGATCGAGTGGCAAGGTCAGCTGTTCAAGCGCGATCGCAAGTTTGTCTCCATTCCTTGATAACGAGGGTACATTACGTCTTTGTTCGAGGGCACAGAAAGCGAATTCATCGTACTCATCTCGGAATCCAGCGATCTTGCCAAAAAGTCATACGTTGGTCGACTTGCTCATCAGTTATCATCATGAACGAAACGCTCACATGGGAACTGCAACGGTCATTTCGGACATTCGGGAATACGCCTGGGTTATCTGCATTCGAGGAGCTGTGGAGAGGGTGCTTAAGAGGTGCTACATGTGCAAACGACTCAAGGCCAAGGCTGTCATGCCTTTGATGGGCCAGCTGCCAAGCGCTCGTTTAGCCTTCAATGCCAGACCATTTACTCACGTTGGGGTGGACTGCTTTGGACCGCTGCTGGGTACGGTGAAACAGTACGGCATGATCTTTACATGCCTCACTTTCAGAGCGGTACAAATAGAATTGCTAAATGATCTCAGCTTAGACCAATGCACCATGGCCGTGAGGCGTTTTGTCATCAACCGTGTCGTTACGAAGGCCTTTTACAGCGACAACGGTCTCAATTTTGTGGGCACAAACAACTTGCTATTGAAGGACGTTAAGGAAATGGAAAGGTCCCTCTGTGAGTATGCTTCGAGATGCGATGGGATTTTATGGCGCTTCATCCCCGCATATTCACCCTGGATGGGAGGAGCATGGGAACGGCTCATTCAGTCCATCAAGAGAAGTGTCGAGTTTGTGCTAAAAGGACTTGTTCCCAAAGAAGAGGTACTTCGAAACGTTCTTATGGAGGCCCAAGGCCAAATAAATCGTCGTCCGCTGACCCACATACCGGTAGATCCAGAAGATCCAGTTCCCCTGACTCCGAACTCGATGTTATTCGGGGATGCTGATCGAGACGTTACCGCTCCAGGAGTATTTTCCGAGAGAGATCACTGCAGCAGGCTTTAAAGTCGCCAGTCGCAGCACCTTATGGCTGAACTTACAAAACGCTGGTATGCTGAATATCTACCTACCATCACAAGACGTTCCAAATGGTTTAAGAACACCAAACCAATCCAGACAGACGACATCGTATTAGTGATTGAACCAAACGAAATTCGAGCAGCCTGGCGTTTAGGACGTGTTGTTAAGACTTACTCCGGTCCAGATGGGGTGGTGAGAATGGCAGATGTAGCACTAGCGAACGGAACTATAAAAGTCAAAAGATCAGTTGGAAGACTCGCTGCTTTAGACTTGAAGTCTTCAACCTAGGACCTAGTTCTCAGACGGCCCCGGGAATGTCATCGAGTCACCCTGCAATTTTCGAACGTAGGTAGACGTCAATGTTCGTAAAAAGAAAGAGATGAGGGCATTTTTTTATTTTTTATCTTCGAAAGTAGAAAGCAGGTGGCCAACGACATTCATTTTGACTTGTCATTTTTTAAGGTTAGAATCATCGTGTCAAGTTCGCCAAAGAAAATTTATTAGTTCGCCATATTGAGTTCGAGATTTATAATTTGCGTTTTGTAATTTGAGAATTTGTAATTTGCTAGCATTTGTAAAGAATTTTAAGGTTTAAGAATTTCGTTGTTCAAGAATTGACGTTGTTCAAGAAAATTGTCACAAAATCGCCATACCAATTTCGTAAGCATCTTTAAATTTGTATTTGAATTATCATTAATGTTCATTTTCCCTTAGAATAAAATTCCCATTTATTATCAGAATTGGAGTGTGGATATTTATTTTTTGGAAAGGGATTTTAGAAAAGACAACTTGGAACAACACGTGGATTTCATTGTTATCTCACACCGAAAGAAAAACCTTGGTAAAATCAAACAGGAAACTTGTTTGTTTTTGCGTCAAGCAGGAACATACTTAAATTAAACAAGCTGGCATTTTCATTTTATTTATTTAAATGCTACAATTTTTATTGCTCAAATCAACATCGTCATTTTCAATTTCATTGTTAACCAACAACGGTTGTGATACTAGAAACATACATGTCCATGATACTTTAACAACGTTTGTGTTTCGTCAACAATTCTGAATTGTTGGTAAAATATGAACATTGTTGAGCAAGTATGTTCGTGAGAATTCAGCCACGTTTTCATCTGCTCAACAGATTTAATGCAACATTTCTATGATAAATGCCTGAATTGAAGTTTGACCTATACATTTGATAGGTCAAACTTCAATTCAGGCATTTATCATAGAAATTTTACTTTAAAACTGTTGAGCAAATAAAAACGTGGCTGAATTCTCACGTAAAACATACTTGATCAACAATAAAGAATAACTAATTATCCCTTAAGATAAAATGGTCACGAAACTTATCATATTGAATTGAAGTTCCGTTATGCGACTTCACGTTTTCTGTGGGCTTAACCCCTAGTTTACAAACCGGCAAAAGTCGTGTCCACCAGAACTGGGGTCCAAATGGACCCCACGATTTTTTCTTCGAAATTTTTTTGATTTCTGACTTATATTGTTCAGTTAGAGTTCTTCTGGCTATTGTATGAATTGTTCCTAAGTATTATATATAGCAGGGATAAAGAAATTTAAGCAGAGATGTCATTATGAAGGTATGTAGGAGGTCAGCAATAAAATTTTTCAATTTCAAAAACGATGGAAATTGCCTAATTTTGCAAATCTGGGATTCCCGCTTATCCCTTTCAATATGTCTGTTTTACGTAATTACTGATTGTAATATTGATGCATATCAATGTTCTTGCCAGGTTCGCCTATCAAAAGAAAAAAATAGTCATTATTTCACTTTGTTCAGGTAAAAATGATTGAATTTCCCCAATACATGCCAAGCAAGCCTGCCAAAAATGGCTTGAACTTTAGGTGGATGTATGAAAGCTCAACGGACTATCCACTGAAGTTTTCTGTCTACACTGGTAGCTCTGACCAAAGTACAGGACTTGGTCGTGGATATGATGTGGTGATGTCGTTGATGCCATCATATTTCAATTCTGGACGCAACCTCACTATTGATAATTTCTTTACGTCGGTGGATTTGGCATTGAAGTAGCTGGATAAGAAGATCAGTATTCTTGGCACGATTCGGAAAAACAAAAGAGATTTGC
The DNA here is from genome assembly GCA_914767635.1 of Melanostoma mellinum. Taxonomy (NCBI): domain Eukaryota; kingdom Metazoa; phylum Arthropoda; class Insecta; order Diptera; family Syrphidae; genus Melanostoma; species Melanostoma mellinum. Next base: position 85,122,442 of record OU612058.1, read on the forward strand.
CTAAACCTTTTGTAGCGAAGGAGGTTCTTGATGAGCAGAATGAGCCTGTAAAGGTCAATAACAAAAAGCAGTACGTCCAGTCCACTCATCCATTTTTGGATTTTCTGGAAAAATGGCGTTGGTGAGCTATGTTCCGAAGCCAAACAAACAAGTGGTATTGCTATCAACACAAAATAACTGTGAGAAAGCCTGTGCCGGTCATCAAAGTAAGCCTGCAATGATACTGGATTATAACAGCACCAAAGGTGGAGTCGATGTATTCGACCAAATGGTCTCAGTTTATTCATGTACACGCAAAACAAATCGCTGGCCGATGGTTGTATTCTACAACTTACTGGACGTAGCAGCCCTAGCAACTGTTATCATTTTTCGACACTTCAATCCACCTAGAAGAAACAAAAAATTGTACAGAAGTGATAAACTCATCGAACTAGCGGAGGAACTGGTTTAGTCAGAATTGAATAATCGTTCTCAACATGCAACACAATCTGGCATTGGAAAATCTGCATTGGATGCTCTCTGTATTTTGGGGAGAGTTCAGGAAAAATTACCAACAGTCCCCGAAAGGCTCTCTTGTAAAAGAAGCAGATGTCACCTTTGCCCAAGAGCAGATGAAAAGAAAACCAGAACCACCTGCGATGGATGTGGCAGATGTTGTTGCCCTTGCCACACTAGAACCTTATGTGTTAAATGTCTCCCGGAACTGCCAACAACTTCAAACTAAATCCTTCTAAACATAAACTATGCTGCTTTAGGAATAAAATAATTATTTATTAGAAAAAATATGATTTTTCATAGAATTTCAGTACTGGGGTCCAAATGGACCCCAGTTCGGGTGGACCGGTTCTTTTCACAAAAAAATCGCAGAAAAATCTGTAAACATCTGATAATCGTTTCAACTTAAGAAATGAATAAAAAATTGAATTTTGTTCACTGAGTAAAAATCCCATTTAAAAAAAATGAAAAACAAAAAAGTTATGAGTGTTCAAACATGCTCTGGGGTCCAAATGGACCCCAGTTTGTAAACTAGGGTTAAGTATGAAAAATATTGAAATTCAAAATGTTACTGATACTTTAACTATTCTTTATTGATTAAAGAAGTATGAACATTGTTGATCAAACATTGGTGACAGTGAATTTGGTATTTCAATCACAAACGTGATGGTTTTTGTAATTTCAGCCTTAATTGTAAGTTAAGTATGTTTGTTGTTGATCAAATATGAAATCAACAATCACGTTGTTGGTTAAAAATTAGAACATATTCAAATCAACTACGAACATACTTAATTTAAACATTTTTATGATACTTACCTGAAAAAAAAATTGATCACGGCAGCATACTTGATTTGAACATGCGTTCTCATTTGAATTCATCACGAAACTTGGTTAATTTCACAACTTTAGATGAATTGTTGATTAACAATGAAACATGTTTAAATCAACCAAGGTTTTTTCTTTCGGTGCAGTTGTCAATAATAGTGTACATCTGTTAATTATACAATACATTAGAAAAGTTCCTAACAAAGAGAGTTTCTGACCTTTGTGAATTTTCTAGTGTTTTATTCACAAACCTTTGCCAGCGGCGATTTTTACACAGGCACAGAAATACTAATTTAGCCCGTTGGAGCGCCTGCTGCTTCTTACCAACCAGAGTCTTCGGACGCCTGCTGTTTATTATCTACCAAGGCCTTAAGGTGCTTGCTGATTCTTACCTACTAGAGTCTTTGGAAGCCCGCTGCTTCTTACCTACCAAAGCCTTAGGGCGCTTGCTGTTTCTTATCTACCAAAGCCTTAGGGCGCCTGCTGTTTCTTATCTACCTAGGCCTTAGGGCGCTTGCTGTTACCTACCTACCAGGGTCTTCGGACGCCTGCTTTTTCGAACCTACCAAGACAAGAGCGCGCTTGCTGTTTTTTACCTACCAGAGCTTTAGACCACCTACTAGTTCTTATCTACCAAGGCCTTAAGGCGCTTCACAGTGTGGCCAAAAAGCGGCCAAAGCTTGAAAACTTTAAAGGTCGAGCTGAAATCTTGTTCTCGGGGTTGTTAGGGTCGCTGATTACGAATCCATTGTCAGAATAACGAAATTCAAGATGGCGGGATTAATAAAGCATCCTATCGCCACACCTTATACAGCCAAAACTGGAGAAATTAAAAAACCATCTGTATGTTAACATTGTAGAACGTTAAATATAAAAAAGTTGATAATAAAATAGGGATTTTATAAATTCACAACATTTACAGTCACAAGAATAAGTATTTTAAAAATTATATTCCGAAATATTTTGTGGTAATGCTTTGAAGAAACAAATTGCAATCCAAGAAAAACCGTGGTTTGAGTTTTTATGTTAAACGAAAGAAATATTTTCGAATATTGTCATAACAATCTTTATTTCTATTGAGCATACAAATAAAGAAAAAGAACTTTAATTACATTGATAGGTCAAGTATGTTTTAATAAAAAATTGGTTTCGTAGGAATTCACCAGGGTTGTTACGGATGTGCAAATTTTGACATCCGCGGATGCGGATGCGGATGCAGATTTTAGGAAACTAATATCCGCGGATGCGGATGCGGATGCGGATCTTAGAATTTGCGAAATATATATCATTTTAAATACATAAATGAATGAAAATTTATCAATTTAAAATTTTTTTTATTTAAAAATAAAAATAAAAATGTATTGTACTTCATTGTGTTACTGAATAAGAAAATGGTTTAGTAATTAAAATTAAAAATAGGTGAATTATATTTGATAAATAATAATATTGCAGCCTTCTCAGACTCCAATCTGTTTCTTAATGGATCGTAGATTAAACCAGCTCCACTAAACAGCTGTTCGCTGGGAGCACTAGCAGGTGGAGGTCACAAATACCTGCGTGCAATTTTGGAGAGTGTTTTAAGATCTGTTTCATTAGTTTTCCACCAATCGAGGGGATTATTATCCAAATCCAGTCTTTTTTTTTATTGCGATAAGTTGCTATCTCTCTTCGAAGAAGCGTTTCGCTTCAGTGTGTGTTGGTATTTGCCATATTTTCTTGTCGACTCTTAGTATGAAAACAACACTCACTAGCTATGTTTTTTTTTTTTTCAAATGGATTTCTGTAATACGTTATTGCGTACATTGGAAAAAATGAAAAAACCGAATAGTTTCTCTTTGCTTTTTAACTGTGTGCGTGCAGATAGTAAGTAAAAAAAACTTTGAATCACATCCGCATAAACTCCGCATAAATTGATGCGGATGCGGATGCGGATGCAGATGTTGAAATCAATGCGAATAATCCGCGACTGCGGATGCGGATGCGAATATCTGCAACACCCCTGGAATCCACATCTACGACTGTTTCTCCGACGTGCATCGTAGAAATAGAAGACATAACCGCCTGCACAATCATCTCTTTGCTAGATGGAGCTATTTCAAACGCGGAGATACGTGACTACTTGAATAACACGAAGAACAATAAAGCACCAGGACAGGACAGAGTACCTTATGAATTCATCACAAATGCACCAGATTCAGCTATAGACAATAAAGACATATTACAAAAGCTTTCAACCATATGCTTTCTTCTGAAAAGGTAGAACCAAACTTCAAAAAATCACTGATATTTCTCATTCACAAAAAAGGAGGCTGTAATTTGGTGGCAAACTACAGAGGAATATCTTTTATGGATTGTGTAGCAAAAACATTATGCCGACATTATGCCAACAGAAGGCAAGACTTCAGAAATGGGAAAAGGAATACGGAATTTTAAACGAATATCAAGCCGGTTTTAGAGAATCTTTTCAATTTATTTAACATAATAAATCTAAAAATGCATGAAAAAAAGAAAGCTTACTGCTTCTTCATAGACTTTAAGGCAGCGTTTGATTTCATTGACCGCAATGCTATCATGTACATTGTACATAGAAGTTTAAAAAGTCTGGAATATCGGAGAAAATTTTAGAAGTTGTCAAAGACCTTTATGAAGACACTGCGTCAGCAGTTTGGGATGGAGAGAAACTTTCGGAGTGTTTTAAAACATCAATGGTTTGCACGATTTGTATATTGGTGGCGGGATTGACGTAAATGGAATTCTGATACGCTTACTCATGTACGCAGACGATATTGTGCTCATGGCTGATAATGCAACTGTTCTCCAGGGAATGATAGACAGGATTACTGAGTACTGCAGACGCTGGAAACTGACAATCAACCTCAAAAAATCAAAAATTGTTGTATTTAGAAAAAGAGGGTGGCGGTAAAGTACACAGGAACAATGGAAGCTTAACAACGAACAAATAGAAGTCGTAACAAAATATAAATATCTTAGTGTATGGCTGACCCCTAGTTTGAGTTTGACCGAACACTTTAAGGAAAGGACAAAGCTGGCCAACAAAGATGTAAGACTCTGCTCAAAGATAGAGCTCTTCAACGCAGTCACCAGAGCCGTCGTAGCATATGGAGCACAGGTCTGGGGACACACAAAATATGAAGAAGTGGAGAAGTTACAAAGGTATTTTTTTAAAAAAGTTCTCGGTAACTCCAAACTACGCGCTAACGCTGGAATGCCAAATGAAGCCCATTCCCGAATTTACGATGCGGTGCCACATGAAATATATAGGAAAAGTCTTCAATGATTGTTGAGAACACAACTTAAAAAATTGTTACCGAAGATCGCCAAGAGGCACTTCAAAGAGCGAATCTGACGAGATCACATGGGCTATACCATCAGCCTAACTAAGAAGTTGGCAGGACCTATGTTGGCGATGGTCTAAAAGCCTCAGTAACGAGATAGATATTCAAGGCAAGGACAGGATTCATAAGGCTAAATAGAACATCAAGAACAGCACAAGAAAATACGAATTAAACAGAAACATGCATTTTATGAGAATTTGTCCAATTCTAAGTGGGATTCGCAGAAACTGCTTCGGAACCGCGACACTCGATGAGAACACCATAGTCAGTCTTATGGATGGAGAAAGGGAGTGGTGTCATCTTATAAAACATCTGGAAACAGCCATCAAATGTCGACAGAATTTGATCGACGACTTTAATTATTAGAAGAAAAAAAAAATCGAGAGTTTGTAAAAATATTGGCAATAGATCAGACGACGAAAGTCATTGTTGAAAATTTGTTATAAAAATAATTAAAATATCTGACATTGTTATTTCAACCTATTGCTGCCGCCGTAAATATGAAATATACTATTTTATTCATAAAATATTTAACTTTCAATATACCGGTTGCGACAAAAGCATGGAAACCCCTGGAAATATGGCAGAATATATATATCCGACGTATTTTTCGACGAGGAATCCGATGGTGTCCTTGAATTTGACCTTGGACGTAACCTTGAAGCCCCAGCGACCCAAAAATCGATTTTTCAAATGGAAACCTCCATTTTCTATTGCAGATTTGAAAAGAGAGCAAAATTTTACGAAAAAACATTTATTTTATTTTATTTTTTTTTTTAATGATATTATTAGAGGTGCAGCGATTGAATTAAAAAATACGTGCAAAATGATGTGAAATAAATGGCCTTCAAGGTTACGTCCAAGGTCAAATGCAAGGTCACCATCGGATTCCTCGTCGAAAAATACGTCGAATATATGGTCTATGATTTTTTTTAACGCATATTCTGCCAGGAGTTTCCATACCCTAACACCCTGTATTCAATTTGATTTGGAAACAAATACTATTAGAACCTTATCTCATTACAACTATTTCATGTACATATGTATCACTTAAGAAACCAGTTATAAAATGTTAGCCTAAAGGAAAAATGAAAAATAAGAGTCATTCGTAAAGTTGATGCTGCGATCGAAGCACAAATTATATTAAAGCTCTCTAGCTCTCTCAGTTTCTCTCACTTTAACTCAGTTTAATTATTTCACTTTAACTCTCACTCTAACTAACTAGTTATCTCACTTTATAACTAAATTAATAGTTTGCTTGTTATCTAACTAAATTAAAATTTAAACTTACTTACCTACCTACATTATACTTTTGAAATAAAACTACATTTGATTGCTATTAAAAATTGTGTCGACTCAATTAATTTGATCACAGCGGCTTCAACACCTATCTTTTAAGATATAAAAATAAGGAATTTGGAATGAAATTTATGTGTTATTATTATAGAAATGAAATTTGAATAAAAGATACTACTACTACTACTACAACTACTAGTAATGGCTCACTGTGTACACCTTTGGTGCAAACTGGACCAATTTTAGTGTACTTTTGAAAGGTCAAAATGAAGTATTGTGCATTACATATATGTATGTATATTCTAACATTTTTATGGTGAAGTACAAAGTCAAAATATCAATCTTTAAGTACATTTGAGATTTCCTCTACCTAGACCAGCAGTTCAAATGCTATATCAAGTAAAGCGGAAATTGGTTCACTGTGGCTAAGTTTACCCCACAGATGGAGCTGATAAAAAAATCGATTGTTTCAGGTGATAAAGACTCAAATGGTTTTACTGGCAATTTTCGGCAAGTAAAAATGTAAGGATCGGATGAAATCGGAAATATTTTGAAAACGTCCGCCATCATTTTTTGCCGTTAGTTTTTTCTTGCATAAGCAACGCGGTATGCCCCGTGTGTATATTTCAATTCTGTCTTTCTCAATTTGATTTCGAAAAAAGGACATAAAAGATGAATAGGCAGCTCTTAGCAGCTGGATCTTGTTTTATTTGTTTTTATTTAACTATCATTTCAGTTAGGTTTCAAAGCAGCGTTTTGCAGCTTTTTAATGCAGTAACATTTAAAAAATCTAATTTTCGAAAAAATTATGCGAAAAAATTACACTATTGCATATGTTTTTCCTAATTCACTACTAAACAACTGATAACGAGTACTTTTTTACATGTTCTACTCACCTTCAGGAGTGGATTCCAGTTGGTCGTATTCGATTCTCATTATTACATAAAATTGTTCACCTGTATAACCGTTCTCAGTGTGTTAATTGTAGAATGACGCTCGAGCGAAGGCCACATTCCAACTGAGCTTAAGGAAGGAGCATGACGAATTAGTCATCACTTTGAACGATTTTCGTTTCTTGAAGGATCATTGCAGCCAACTAAGGATGAAAAAACCCTAAATTTTTGGACTTATGGCCGCACTTTGGGCATTCGGCCGCACTGTTTCTTACCTACCAGGGTCTTCGGACACCTGCTGTTTCTTACCGATCAGGGCATTAGAGCGGCTGCTGTTTTTTACGGCTACCTATGGGGTGAATTGCCGTTAACTTTCGTGCCACTGGGGGCCGTATGAATAACCAGGTCTAATAACGATTTACAGAACGAAGCAACTATCGCTGGCAGCAGCCGCGTAGCATCACACGCCGACCATATTACTCTATTTGATACACATGATCTACCGATAATTTGAATTATATTGACATCCCATTTGTTAGTTACTCTTGTTAATTCTAACCTGCGATAATTCGAACCTCTCTATAATTCAAAGTTATCACGAGTTCCCTACAAAATCTGTTTATATTTCGAACTAGATCAATACATTTTTATGCACTTGGCAATTTGAACGAAAAAAATCATTGCTTGCTATACCCTATAATAAAACGAAGCGTTAATTCGAACTTACCGATGATGATGCGTCCAACACTCGACATTCGACAATTCAAAGTTGCAGAAAGAAAGAGGTTGAATGATTGTAATGTAATTACATTTTGCAACAAGTTCAAACTTTTATTTTATCTGCGACCGATACGAATGAAAAAAGCAACGAAGAAGATGAGGACGATACATTATAATCTTTAACAGAGGTGTCAGTTAAGGAAGCTCTATCCTCATTCGATACCTTACAACGCTTTTGTCTACAAAACGAAAGTGAAGGAAAAGCATTTCAGGCACTTTTTGTCTTAAATAAAATTATTGAGAAACCAAACCAGTATAACAGAGTTCTTTTGAAACATCAATTAATCCACATTATGAATAGGTCTATTTATGTATACGAATGTACATGTATGTATGTACACTCTCAACTTTTTTCATTCTTATAGAATAGCAGTTAGTAAATAAATTATTATTGATATTTAGTAATTCAAAGTTTTATTTATTTTCTCTCACAAAATTCGAACCATTTGATTTTTCAAACATTCGATAATTCGTAATATTTTAAGAGACCCTCAAGTTTCTAATTGACAAGAGTCGACTGTATACCTTATCTCAGGACTGTTATCAACAAAAGATAGTTTCTGACCTTTTTGAATTTCTGAGTGTTTCATTCACTGACTTTGGCCAGCCGTGAGTCTTACCCCGGCTAGAAAATCAAAAGCACGTTACACTATTTCTATTATGCATTGGTTACACCCAGCCATCATGTCAACCACCATTAAAACAACTCCAAATTTCCTTCACATCACTGATCAGATTCTACACTCACTCAAAAAAAGATAATCAGAATTCGATCTGAAAATTTCAATTTGACACTATAAAAATCTTCAAAAAACTCCTCTGTTCCTCAACTCCGGTATTTATACTACTACCTCAAACAACAACAAAACACATCGCTCACTTTCTTGTCATCACTATTTCTATGCTCAAAAATTACATTTTCACAGTCCCGACAAAAGTCCTCCAAAATTTTCTTCTGCTACCTTACAAAATATTATAAAATCTTAGTTCCTAGCCATAGATTTCTTCTACACACATTTTTTAAATTTTTATATCAAATAATTTTCATCCACCACTATTTCACGCAATAATTGTCCTTCAAACATAGCCTTCTTTCACACACACTGTTCTTTAAATAGAACTCACAGTTCTCATCAACCACCTTTTGCCTCCACACAAAACCTCAAACCTCAAAGTCAGGAAGATGGAAATTTTTTTATATGGAATAGGAACTACACCGATGAGCACAAAAATGTTCTTCAATTCTGATATTTATACTAATGACGTCAGAAAGCTACAAACGCAAGAGTTTGCCAGTGCCTTCTCCAATCGAGTGTCTTTCAAATATCCTTGAATCTTATGCAGCGAACATCAAGCACTGAAGACCAGTGGCAGCAATGCCAACAAACCATCAGAACCACTGCCTGGATTTTAAACGTCAACGCAAGAGAAACAATGATTCAAAAGTTAATACCATTACTCGCCTACGCAGACGATATTGATGTAATGGGAAGGAGGAATCGTGATGTCATAAGTGCATTTGCGGGCATTGAATCAGAAGCAGCAAAAATGAATTTTTGACCCGTGGGCCTTATTGCTCAAAAAAATGGAAATTTGGCTTTGTTTCCTTTTTGAAGAGGTAATGAGACCCACCAAAGAAATGAGTTTAGGCCCATGTCTTTTGCTGCGATTTGGAAATAGCATTTATATGAGTGTGATGCACATGGGATTTTAAAATTAGTTTACGGCAGTGATTCCCAAAGTGGTCGATATCGACCCCTTGGGGTCGGTACCTAGGGTGAGAGTTCATTTGGATTTTGAAATTGGAAGATTTTAAAGTGATAATATACAGTTAAATAAATTTAATAAATCAAAGTGATTAAAATAGAATATACAAAGTGTATAGTTACCTACGTAATTACCTAAATTGCGTTACCATATATTTCTTTATTAAAAAAATATCAGGGTAAGTACCAAAAAACTTTTTAACATTTTAAATATGTATAACATATAAACTGTTATATAAATGTGATATTATAAGTAATAGTTTTAAACATTTTTTGCTTAAGATTGGCAGTGTGATTGCAGACACGAAAAAAAAAATGTGGACAATACAGTTTGGACTATACTTAAAGCTTGGATTTATTTCGTCTCCATCAAATCAACACTTGCCGATGTGTCTCATATTTGAAAAAATATTTAGTAACAATGCCATGAAGCCTTCAAAAATGAAGGACCACTTATCAAGAGTTCATGTTGACAAAAAAAGTAAACCATTATCATTTTTCGAAGCACTTAAGGAAAATCCTGGAGAAAAGGCCGTCCATAACATCGATGTTTGCATCATCTTCTATGCAAGACGTTGATGGCTTGAGAGCGTCCTACAATATATCTCTGCCAATAGCGAAGTCGGGGAAGCCTCACACAATTGGTGAGCATCTTATTTTTCCAGCCATTTCAATGTTTTGCATAAGCCCGCTCAGGATATTATAAAAAGAATACACTTGAGCAATAACACCGTCACAGACGAATAGACGAGATGGGTCGCGACGTGGAAAACATTTTATGCAATATTGCAGACTAAGAGACGAGTCTATATTACCCGACAATGAAGCTCTGTTGTTAGGATACGTGCGATATATCAAAGATGAAAATATGTGCTAAGAGCTGCTTTTTCCCATTTATCTGGAAACTGATACCAGAGGAGAATCCATTTTTCAGGCAGTGGAACGTTTTTTTTTTACCGAAAAAGCAATTCCATGGAGAAACATTATTTCTGTTGCGACCGCTGGAGCACCATCTATAGTTGGTCGTCATCGTGGCTTTACAGCTCACTCAAAGCGGCAATCGCCTGATGTACTGGTGATTTATTGCGTGATTCACAGACAACATTTAGTAGCAAAAAATCTGAGTCCTAGATTGCACCAGTCTTTGCAATACGTTGTCATGCTGTCTCGGTTATTTGCTAAGCTTTTGTGAGGATAACGACGAAGTCTTTACTAGCTTACTTTTGCTTAGCAAGATTTTCAGCTATTTTCGGGTCTGTGTTGGAGTTTCTGAAAAATTCTATGACGGATACTTATAACATGACTGATATCTTCGACATGTTCAACAAAGTCAAGTTGCAGCTGCAGGGTGACGATCTCAACTTGATCAAAACTAAATCCATTAAAGCGGCTTTTGTGGGGAAACTTATTCTTTCTATACAAAATTTAAACAGAAAAGAATACTCACAGTTTCCGTATTTGTCGAAGTCAACAGAAATCCTTCAAGACGATGTTATTTTATCACATGTCACTCACTTGGCCGCGCTTCATAAAGATTTTTTCCAAAAGGTTTGAGGATCTTTAGAACTTACAAATTCCTGAGTAGATAATAAATCCGTACAGCATAACAGCTATGGAAGAAGCCAATATGACAATGTTGATCAACATCCAAACTGACGAAGAGCTTAAGCTAAAGTTCAACGAAAGCTACCAGAAGTTCTGGTTGCAGCGCAGCATTGAAACTCAATATTCTGCATTGTGGAACATTGCTGAAAAATATCTCATCGCTTTTCCATCATCATATTTAGTTGAAAAAGGCTTCAGTGTGGTTGCAAACATTTTGACGAAAAAAAGAAACCGTTTGAAAGTCAACGAACGCGGAGACTTGAGGCTGCAACTTACCAATATTAAATCAGATCTAGCTAGATTGGTAGAAAGTCACCAAATTCATCCATCGCATTAATTCTTAAAATCAAGAAATAATAATTTATTCTCAATTAAGAGCATGATTTTTGAAAACTTGCATTAATAAACTTTGAACTACACTTCATATTTATTGAATTTCATACCTGCTATCATCGTAATGTCATGTTTTATTGTTATCTCAAAAACTTTTCTTTTTGCACTACTGCAAAACTTGCTTAGGTACTAGGTACCTATAAAAGTAAGTAAAAAACTTGAGACAGGATTTTTAAAGTGATTCTGCTTTGGGGGTCTACGGTGTCAGTTCATTTTGGAAAAGGGGTCTGTGGCTCAAAATAGTTTGGGAAACCCTGGTTTACGGGGTGAATTGCCATTAACTTTCGTGCCACTGGGGTCCGTATGAATAACCAGGTCTAATAACTACCTAACTTTTTATTCTCCGTAGGTAGCGACACCCCGCCACGGATTTACAGAACGAAACAACTATCGCTGGCAGCAGCCGCGTAGCATCACACGCCGACCATATTACTCTATTTGATACACATGATCTACCGATAATTTGAATTATATTGACATCCCATTAGTTAGTTACTCTTGTTAATTCTAACCTGCGATAATTCGAACCTCTCTATAATTCAAAGTTATCACGAGTTCCCTACAAAATCTGTTTATATTTCGAACTAGATCAATACATTTTTATGCACTTGGCAATTTGAACGAAAAAAATCATTGCTTGCTATACCCTATAATAAAACGAAGCGTTAATTCGAACTTACCGATGATGATGCGTCCAACACTCGACATTCGACAATTCAAAGTTGCAGAAAGAAAGAGGTCGAATGATTGTAATGTAACTACATTTTGCAACAAGTTCAAACTTTTATTTTATCTGCGACCGATACGAATGAAAAAAGCAACGAAGAAGATGAGGACGATACATTATAATCTTTGACAGAGTTGTCAGTTAAGGAAGCTATATCCTCATTCGATACCTTACAACGCTTTTGTCTACAAAACGAAAGTGAAGAAAAAGCATTTCAGGCACTTTTTGTCTTAAATAAAATTATTGAGAAACCAAATCAGTATAACAGAGTTCTTTTGAAACATCAATTAATCCACATTATGAATAGGTCTATTTATGTATACGAATGTACATGTATGTATGTACACTCTCAACTTTTTTCATTCTTATAGAATAGCAGTTAGAAAATAAATTATTATTGATATTTAGTAATTCAAAGTTTTATTTATTTTCTCTCACAAAATTCGAACCATTTGATATTTCAAACATTCGATAATTCGTAATATTTTAAGAGACCCTCAAGTTTCTAATTGGCGAGAGTACACTGTATACTTTATCTCAGGACTGTTATCAACAAAAGATAGTTTCTGGCCTTTTTGAATTTCTGAGTGTTTCATTCACTGACTTTGGCCAGCTGTGAGTCTTACCCCGGCTAGAAAATCAAAAGCACGTTTCACTATTTCTATTATGCTTTTGTTACACCCAACCATCATGTCAACCACCATTAAAACAACTCCAAGTCTCCTTCACATCACTGATCAGATTCTACACTCACTCAAAAAAAGATAATCAGAATTCGATCTGAAAATTTCAATTTGACACTATAAAAATCTTCAAAAAACTCCTCTGTTCCTCAACTCCGGTATTTATTCTCAAACAACAACAAAACACATGGCTCACTTTCTTGTCATCACTATTTCTATGCTCAAAAATTACATTTTCACAGTCCCGACAAAAGTCCTCCAAAATTTTTTTCTGCTACCTTACAAAATATTATAAAATCTTAGTTCCTAGCCATAGATTTCTTCTACACACATTTTTTATATTTTTATATCAAATAATTTTCATCCACCACTATTTCACGCAATAATTGTCCTTCAAACATAGCCTTCTTTCACACACACTGTTCTTTAAATAGAACTCACAGTTCTCATCAACCACCTTTTGCCTCCACACAAAACCTGAAACCTCAAAGTCAGGAAGATGGAAATTTTTTTATATGGAATTGGAATTACACCGATGAGCACAAAAATGTTCTTCAATTCTGGTTTTTATACTAATGACGTCAGAAAGCTACAAACGCAAGAGTTTGCCAGTGCCTTCTCCAATCGAGTGTCTTCCAAATATCCTTGAATCTTATGCAGCGAACATCAAGCACTGAAGACCAGTGGCAGCAATGCCAACAAACCATCAGAACCACTGCCTGGATTTTAAACGTCAACGTAAGAGAAACAATGATTCAAAAGTTAATACCATTACTCGCCTACGCCGACGATATTGATGTAATGGGAAGGAGGAATCGTGATGTCATAAGTGCATTTGCGGGCATTGAATCAGAAGCAGCAAAAATGAATTTTTGACCCGTGGGCCTTATTGCTCAAAAAAATGGAAATTTGGCTTTGTTTCCTTTTTGAAGAGGTAATAAGACCCACCAAAGAAAAGAATTTAGGCCCATGTCTTTTGCTGCGATTTGGAAATAGCATTTATATGAGTGTGATGCACATGGGATTTTAAAATTAGTTTTCCTTCTTAGAAAAGATTAAGAACATAATGGATGCGCTAAATGTATACCTATATTCAAGAGTCCTTTTATTTGAAGGAAAAAGATTTTGAGGTACCCAAAGCTCCAAAATTTTGGCACTTATTTCAGCTGTCAATGGATATGAATTCATAGCTCACGTTGTCTCCCAATTCGTGACATAGGATGATGGAAACTCTGTCCACTTTCTTATGCACATATTATAACTGAATCTACATTCTTAATGTTTGTTTTGCTCTTAGCTACTTGCCCCTGGTCTGTTCGTGTGAATGTTTAATGTTCAACACCAAGCCCGTACAACCCGAAGAGAAATTTCGTTCGCTTCGATTCGCTTTTTACTCACGGATAAAATGATGAAGCTTAAAGCGAAGCGGAAAAAATTTTCTTTGTGTGGTTTAAAAATAAAAATTCGCGCGAATTTTTGTTCTTACACCACACATCCATACTCCCTTAAGAAAATTTTTTTCGCTTCGCTTTAAGCTTCATTATTTTAGAAATTCGAGCGAACTGACCGCACTAAACATATACTTTATGATGCATAGTTCCATGGATATTTCTTATGGACGTGTGTTCCTCTGTGATAGGTCATAATCCACAATCAGAGCATACACTTATGCCTAGTGGAGTGCCAGTTTATTCAAATTGAAAATAAGTTAAAGTGCAAACGGTGAGACTACTTTCCGAATTGATTTCGCAGAAAATGGAACTAAGGCCCGCGGCTGCCATTTCATCATGGAAATAACCCTCGTGGGCCTTACTTCCAAAACAAAGAGGTATTAAGACCCACGGGTCCTATTGCCGCGGGCCTTAATGCACTGCACCGGTCATCAAGCAAGGAAACAGAACATCGACTGTCACAATAGACAGATATATGTAACTTCGAGGTAGTATAGAACTTCGTCTACCTATGATACGCAATATACACAACATCAATGCGGATATTTAATGGAAAAAAACTTTTGCCAACCGTTGCTTAAGAAGGCAATCAAGAAACAAAACCCTATCTTGTAAAACTTAGTTAACACTTTATATGACCTGAATCACGTCAATGAGGACTTAATCGAAAACTGTAGAGAAAAACTTGGTCGTTTCGAAAGAAAAACAATCCGAAAGATCTTTGGCCACGTATTCGAAGACAATCTGTGTAGAAGAAGATACAACAGCGAGCTGTCGTGAGGCTGTACTGGGTGCGACAAAAGTATGGAAACCCCTGGAAATATGGCAGAATATGCGTTAAAAAAAAATCAAAGACCCTATATCCAACGTATTTTTCGACGAGGAATCCGATGGTGACCTTGAATTCGACCTTGGACGTAACCTTGAAGCCCCAGCGACCCAAAAATCAATTTTTCAAATGGAAACCTCCATTTTCTATTGCAGATTTGAAAAGAGCGCAAAATTTTATGAAAAAACATTTATTTTATCTTGTTTTTTTTTAATGATATTATTAGAGGTGCAGCGCTTGAAATAAAAAATACGTGCAAAATGATGTGAAATGAATGGGCTTCAAGGTAACGTCCAAGGTCAAATGCAAGGTCACCATCGGATTCCGAAAAATACGTCGGATATAGGGTCTTTGATTTTTTTTTAACGCATATTCTGCTAGGGGTTTCCATACTTTTGTCGCACTCGGTATAGAGCGTGTTGAGGATGATCACACTTACGCTTGATTAGGTGCAGTTGGTAGACACGTGTAATTTTATCTTGCAGAGCACAACCTACGCCTTTTTTGCTCTGCCGAGGATGATCACACTTACGTTTTCGAAACTTTTTCCCATCCACAGAAAAAGGAGAACACCCTTGGATTGATTTTCTTTGTTTGTTTTTATTCAGCACGTAGTTATGTATAGTTTACAGGTAATTTAATCCAAAAGGTAAAATTTTATAATTTAGAAAATTAAAGCCAATAAAGCAAACAAAAAGAAAAATGGCAGAAGGCCCAAGAACTGAGTTTATTAAAAGGTTGATGTTGGTTGGCTGATGGTTGACATACGAATGAAAGGTCGTCGCTTTGCGACGAACGACTGTGAGAGAAAAAAGTACTAGATTTTTAAAAATGTAAGTATTGATCAATTGATACAAGAAACCGAACCGTGAATGATAAAAAAACTAGATTTTAGATTTAGCTGGGGAGTGGCACTGCTAACACTGGCACTCCAATTCAGGGTTGCAAAGTCTTAAATCACTTTTATCTTAACTCTTGACTTTAATTCATAAGTCAGTAAGTGACTTATGAATTTAAAAAAAATTAATTCATCAGTCAGTAAGTGACTTGTGAATTAAATAAATCATAAGTCATAAGTTACCAGGTGACTTATGAATTAAATTTTTCATAATTCACAAGCTACCAAGTGACTTATGAATTAGATGAACCGCAAGTCATAAGTTACCAAGTGACTTATGAATTAAATTTTTCATAATTCACAAGCTACCAAGTGACTTATGAGTTGAGTTAAAAAAAAAATCTTTGCTACAGTAAGCTATTGTACTAGTACTAATACTAATACTAATACAAATACTAATACTAATACTAATACAAATACTAGTGCTAATACTAATACTAATACTAATACTAATACTAATACTAATACTAATACTAGTACTAATACTAGTACTAATACTAATACTAATACTAATACTAATACAAATACTAATACTAATACTAATACTAATACTAATGCTAATACTAATACTTATACTAGTACTAATACTAGTACTAATACTAATACTAATACTAATACTAATACAAATACTAATACTAATACTAATACTAATACTTATACTAATACTTATACTAATACTAATACTAGTACTTATACTAATACCAATACTAATACTAATACTAATACTAATACTAATACTAATACTAATATAATATTTGAAAAATTCTTTCCCTGTTGGAAAGCTACACACACACACACACACACACACACACACACACACACACACACACACACACACACACACACACACACACACACACACACACACACACACACACACACACACACATATATATATATACACACACACACACACAGTAATTTAATGAAAAATGAAATATGAAATATAGTATCATATGGAGACAGGCTACAACATTTATAATACATCATGTAATTTGCTTTCGGCGAGTTTGTGAATTAAGAAATCCTTAAGTCATAAGTCAGTAAGTCACTTATCAATTAAAAAAAAATTAATTCATAAGTCACTTGGTAACTTATGATTTGCGGTTCATCTAATTCATAAGTCACTTGGTAACTTATGACTTGCGGTTCATCTAATTCATAAGTCGCTTGGTAGCTTGTGAATTATGAAAAATTTAATTCATAAGTCACTTGGTAACTTGACTTATGATTTATTTAATTCACAAGTCACTTACTGACTTATGAATTATTTTTTTTTAAATTCACAAGTCACTTGCTGACTTATGAATTAATTTTTTTTTAAATTCATAAGTCACTTACTGACTTATGACTAAAGGATTTCTTAATTCACAACCCGCAACCTTGCTCCAATTCAGAGTCGTGTGAACATTACCGTCCCCCTTGGCGAGATACGCCAAAAAAAATTGATACTGAAAATAAAGTAAGTGAAATTTATTAATTGGCTCAATCAAAGTATGACAGCTACTGAGTAGACGTGTTTTTGAGTCTGGCCCCTTTGTTTAAGTTTCCTTGCGCTATTTCGAACCAAAAATTTGTAAACAAATAAGCTGTTGACATATCTACATATTTCTCATTTAAAATAATTGAATATGCAATTTCGAAAAGGGCACATATCTGAATATTTAAACTTTCCAGGAAATCAAAAAAACTAATTATTTTCTAATTAAGTATACTATTTAGCAAAAATATTTTTGAGTTACATTTTAGGGTATAGTAACCCTCGAAAATTACAGAAATATATCGATGTTAACGTTATTATATATGTATATTTCGATATTATAAATTCATGAGATGTGCCCTTTTCGAAATTTACCACGTTAAGTATTCATAATTTAATGGTGGATGCTTAACCGCACGTGTTTACTAGCTTTAGACTACTCAGTGACTGATGGATGACGCAATAAGTTTGTTGTTTTATATCACAAAAACAAAAGAGACAGAACTATTGGGGCGGTTAGCGGACTTATATTAAAACAATAAATTCGAAAAGGGCACATCTCTCTCAGAGTTGTAACTTTTTCGAAATTATTTCTCACATCTACCATAGAACGAATATCGGAGATATGCTTTTTTCGAATATAATAGGTGCATACAAGTATTAAGAGCACAATTACATGAAAAAAGGTTTTTGACAAAACATCCGAGATGTGCCCTTTTCGAAATTGCATATTCAATTGTGTCTTAGCCTAAAAAGTGCTGTATTTTACTCAAAAAGAATTAAAATCTAAGTCGGTTTTTGTGTTCCAATTTCACTTCTGAAAAAAAAAAATTCAATAAAAAAATGTCTCACTTACCTAAACGTGCTGTGTCTCTCGCAAAAACAACACCAATAACACTCCTACAAAGGAATCTACCGTTTCTACCCCTCTAAAAACAATTAGTGCTGTACAGAGTGAAGAGTGTAAGTCTATGGATCAACGGTTTAAGGAGCAGAGTGAATACATCATACAACTCTTATCAAAACATATTATTGACTCCGAAAATCGAATCTCGAATAAAATAAGTAATCAAATTAAGAATTGCAAGTTTCTGTTCAAAACACACAATCAAAAGTAACCGAACTCGAAACTGCCCTTGTGACTGTGAGTGCTAATAAAAACATAGTAACACTAAACACAGAAATCTCCGAACTTAGAAGCTCCAACAATAATATTCATGAACAATTAACCACAACACAAAACGAACTCACTATGGTAAAAAAAACTTCAAGATGCACAAGAAAATCGTTCAGTCGCTAGTGATGCTTTTCTTTTTTGTGTACCGAATTATCCTGAAGAAAATTTGAGATCTACATTTAATTTACTATGCAACACATTACAAATAAAACACGCCGATTGCTATCAAATTTCACTCGCCGTATGATCGTTACTTTGTATTAAAGTCGTTTCGCAAACAACAACAGAGAGAGATTAGCTTTCAAGACATCGGCATTGATTCAGCTAACTCTCTTTACTTGCGGGAAGCCCTGACGAAACACAAGTATACCATCCTACAACATGCGCTAGGCCTAAAAAAACAAAAACATTTAACATCAGTGTACACATCACGAGGTGTATGTAGTGTATGTCAAACGCCACACAAATGAAGCAGCTGTTCATATCGACTGCATTGAAAACCTAACCTGGGTCCTGGGATGCCAACTCTACAAATTCAAGAAATTGAACTATCTCATTCTATTTTCTCTCTTTTTTTATCGCCTCTCTTTTATTTTTTTTTTTTTTTTATCTTTTCTCTTTATATCTTTAATAAGTTAATATCAATATCAATCACATTACTTATTTCTTTTCTTTCTCTGCTTTGAATATATACACATATTGTAAATATATTTAATTTTTTCTTTCTCGTTTCTCTCTGGTTGTACTTATTATTCTTCTCTCCGAATTTTCTCCTAAAAAAGCATTGCTCAGAATAATGTTCGTACCATGATTCAAGTCTTAAATGGACAAAAAGTTGGCCTTCAGGTGTGCCACATAAATGCACAAAGCTTGCTTTGTAAGATTGACGAGTTTCGGTTTATCTTTGAAAAATCTAAGGTTGATGTTGTTTGTGTATCCGAAACTTGATTAACTGTCCATCAAAATAATAATCTCTGTTCGCTTAGTGGGTATAGGGTTTTTCGGGCTGATAGGAAACGTTGTAGAGGTGGTGGAGTTGCGATTTTTATAAGGAAAGAAATACAGTGCCGATTTAAGTGTTCCTCAGCTGATGATAGTGATATCGAATATGTTTTTATAGAGTTGACAAATGGGATTGAAAAACTGCTGTTGGATACCATATAGGTACAGACCAAACCGGAATGTTTGTATTTCACCACTTATATCCACAATTGAAGAGTTGTCCACTTCATATCCCTACACTGCTTTGTGTGGTGATTTGAACTGTAACCTTTTAGAAGAAAACTGTTTAGTTGA
Organism: Melanostoma mellinum; assembly: GCA_914767635.1. NCBI lineage: Eukaryota > Metazoa > Arthropoda > Insecta > Diptera > Syrphidae > Melanostoma > Melanostoma mellinum. Next base: position 85,142,392 of record OU612058.1, read on the forward strand.
TGAATTAAGATCTCTCAACCTTTGCTCCGTAAATACATCTATCCCAACACATTTCTCCAATTTTGAGCCTACGCTGTTGGATTTGTTTATTGTGAGCCATCGATGCAGAGTGGTGTATGGTGTTGTATGATCAATTAGTTGCACCTGCTTTCTCTAAACCTGATCTTATTTGCCTAAAATTTGACTTTCAAGTTGATATTCAAACTAAAACATTTCAATTTAGGGATTTTAAGCACATTAACTATCAATCACTTCAAACTGATGTGCATAGCACTAATTGGAATACAGTAGACGCTCGATATAGTGAAGTAATAAAAACCAGCCATTTTCACTATTTGGAGATTGTTCACTATTTCGAGCGGGAGGCTAGAAACGCTTTCCAAAGCTAAATTTGATCAAGTTGCACATTTTGTTCAGTGTGAAGATAATTATATAAATTTAATCTATAAACAAACACTTTAATCAAGTTGACTGCTAAAAACCAAAACAATTCTAAATACATCATCACTATATACAAAGTATAAAACAAAGTTGTTTTTTCTGTCCCTATGTCCCTATGCATTCTTAAATTTTTAAAACTACGCAACGGATTTTGATGCGTTTTTTTTTTTATTGAATAGAGTGATTCAAGAAGAAGGTTTATATGTATAAAACATACATTTTATAGCAGAGAAAAGCCGAGAAATTTAAAGATTTGAAATGCGATGTGGTACCAACATTTTTTCTGCGCTTGCATGCAAACGCTGGCTAAACCTTACGAGATTGAACAAATTTATGTACTACAGAATTGTATATCTTAAAAGATGAATAAAAAGTTCGATGCAGCATATGCTTATCTCCTAAGGATAACCCACAGTAACCATTTTTATCTTTTACATATTACAAAATAAATATGTGTTATTTACAAAGCTATTTTAAACGATACATTATCATTCCTTATCCAATTTAATACATTACAGTACCTATGTGATTTAAATGATAATTTTCGAAGATATTACAGACTTAAAAATTGCGGGACGTAGCGTTTGCTTTTTGTTATTTTATACCCGTGTGAAGCCATAGAGGACACCGCTGTGTTGTTAGTTCACAGTTTTTCTGTAGTGTATTTAGTATCAACACTGTACCCGTGCGAAGACGGGACGAGTCGCTAGTACTCATGTAAAATAATATAAAACAAAAACATTTTAACTCATAAAAAACGAAAAATTTACATTAATGTACAAAAATATAACATGTATAAATTAGCATCTTTTTTCACTATAACAATTAATTTTTTGGAAAGCAGTTTGTTGTGCCACATAAATGCACAAAGCTTGCTTTGTAAGATTGACGAGTTTCGGTTTATCTTTGAAAAATCTAAGGTTGATGTTGTTTGTGTATCCGAAACTTGATTAACTGTCCATCAAAATAATAATCTCTGTTCGCTTAGTGGGTATAGGGTTTTTCGGGCTGATAGGAAACGTTGTAGAGGTGGTGGAGTTGCGATTTTTATAAGGAAAGAAATACAGTGCCGATTTAAGTGTTCCTCAGCTGATGATAGTGATATCGAATATGTTTTTATAGAGTTGACAAATGGGATTGAAAAACTGCTGTTGGATACCATATAGGTACAGACCAAACCGGAATGTTTGTATTTCACCACTTATATCCACAATTGAAGAGTTGTCCACTTCATATCCCTACACTGCTTTGTGTGGTGATTTGAACTGTAACCTTTTAGAAGAAAACTGTTTAGTTGATGAATTAAGATCTCTCAACCTTTGCTCCGTAAATACATCTATCCCAACACATTTCTCCAATTTTGAGCCTACGCTGTTGGATTTGTTTATTGTGAGCCATCGATGCAGAGTGGTGTATGGTGTTGTATGATCAATTAGTTGCACCTGCTTTCTCTAAACCTGATCTTATTTGCCTAAAATTTGACTTTCAAGTTGATATTCAAACTAAAACATTTCAATTTAGGGATTTTAAGCACATTAACTATCAATCACTTCAAACTGATGTGCATAGCACTAATTGGAATACAGTAGACGCTCGATATAGTGAAGTAATAAAAACCAGCCATTTTCACTATTTGGAGATTGTTCACTATTTCGAGCGGGAGGCTAGAAACGCTTTCCAAAGCTAAATTTGATCAAGTTGCACATTTTGTTCAGTGTGAAGATAATTATATAAATTTAATCTATAAACAAACACTTTAATCAAGTTGACTGCTAAAAACCAAAACAATTCTAAATACATCATCACTATATACAAAGTATAAAACAAAGTTGTTTTTTCTGTCCCTATGTCCCTATGCATTCTTAAATTTTTAAAACTACGCAACGGATTTTGATGCGTTTTTTTTTTTATTGAATAGAGTGATTCAAGAAGAAGGTTTATATGTATAAAACATACATTTTATAGCAGAGAAAAGCCGAGAAATTTAAAGATTTGAAATGCGATGTGGTACCAACATTTTTTCTGCGCTTGCATGCAAACGCTGGCTAAACCTTACGAGATTGAACAAATTTATGTACTACAGAATTGTATATCTTAAAAGATGAATAAAAAGTTCGATGCAGCATATGCTTATCTCCTAAGGATAACCCACAGTAACCATTTTTATCTTTTACATATTACAAAATAAATATGTGTTATTTACAAAGCTATTTTAAACGATACATTATCATTCCTTATCCAATTTAATACATTACAGTACCTATGTGATTTAAATGATAATTTTCGAAGATATTACAGACTTAAAAATTGCGGGACGTAGCGTTTGCTTTTTGTTATTTTATACCCGTGTGAAGCCATAGAGGACACCGCTGTGTTGTTAGTTCACAGTTTTTCTGTAGTGTATTTAGTATCAACACTGTACCCGTGCGAAGACGGGACGAGTCGCTAGTACTCATGTAAAATAATATAAAACAAAAACATTTTAACTCATAAAAAACGAAAAATTTACATTAATGTACAAAAATATAACATGTATAAATTAGCATCTTTTTTCACTATAACAATTAATTTTTTGGAAAGCAGTTTGTTAATTTTGTCTGCTGTTGTACAAAAGTAAGAACACAGCAAGAACTTGTGTTCTACTGAGTCAAGTGATTACTTTCCTTTGTGATTCAGTGTGAGATGTACATGAATGTACTGTAGAATTTGTTCAAATGCAGTCGACATACTGTAGAAGTGTAGACGCAATGCAGCTGCAAAATTCTTGTTCAAACCTGAGAAAAAGTATGTGTTCACTATTTCGAGATCTTTATTGTTCACTATTTAGAGTAGTGCATGTAAAATTTTGGGTGTTCACTATACTGGATAGTTCACTCTTGCGAGATTCACTATATCGAGCGTCTACTGTATTATCTTTTTAAAATCAACATCAACTCAATAGGTTGATATTCTCAACAATAATGTATTTAGGTTTTTTGAAAAACACGTACCATTGAAAACCAAAAGCTGTGATCCTCGCAACAAACCATGGTTCACTAATGAGATCAGATTATTGATGCAACAACGTGACTTGGCTTTTAAACGTTGGAAAAGGTTTCGTATTGTTACTTTTTATGACTTTTTCCGCTCTTTACGCAACAAAACTACTTTAGCTATTCGCAATGCAATGGCCGCTGTCTATTCTAGCCGTTTTAATGAATCTCAAAACTGTAAACAAATATGGCAAAGCCTTAAGCGAATAGGCATTGTTAAGTCTCGAAATAACCCAAGCGAGGATATAGACGTGAATACCTTAAATCAAAGTTTTATTTCTAACGTTGCTTCTAGTAACACAGTTCCTGATGCCATTTTACCTACAGATTTCGACAGTGATACTTCAAATGCAAGCCTCTTTAACTTTTCTCTAGTTTCTCCCGAAGATATCGTAGAAGTAATCCTTTTGATCAAATCTAACTCCGTTGGGCTTTTTGAAATTCACCCCTTATTCTTGAAACTTCTTTTGCCTGTAATTTTACCACATATAACGCATATATTTAATACAATTATCTCTGCTAACGAATTTCCTATGCAATGGAAAATGGCAAAAATTGTGCCAGTACCGAAAAGTTCAAAAGGTGATGAATTCAGGCCTATTTCTATATTGCCTTTCTTATCAAAAGCATTTGAAAAAATTATTCAGAAGCAAATAAGTAACTCCTTAGAGCATGAAAATATCTTAACATTATAACAATCAAAATAATAGCTGCATCACCGCGTTAATTAGTGTCATTGAAGATATTAGGAAAGATATCGATCTCAGTAACATAACGTTTTTGGTGCTTCTGAACTTTTCTAAGGCCTTTGATTTGGTAAATCATTCTGAAGAAATCCAAGTGTACCTATTATTATTTCTAAGAGCAAGGTTGATACATCTTATTTTCCGTCCATAAATTTAAATGGTTCCTCTATTGCATATGTTGAGACAGTGAAAAACTTAGGTGCTTTCTTTAATTGTAGCCTAACCTGGAAGGATCTTGTTGGTAAGGCGTATGGTGTTCTCCGTACACTTTGGCCAACGGCAAATTTCACGCCGTGGTGATTTTACCTCTACTTACTTATGGTTGTGAAATTTTTTGTAACTTAGACTATGTAAGCAAAAGAAAGCTCACTGTTGCTTTCAATAATGAAATACGTTATGTATATAGACTACGACGGTTTGACAGTATTTCACAACACGCAATAAATTTTCTGGGGATGCCATTTCAAAAATTTATTGAATTTCGGGCCTTAACCTTGTTTTCGGATATACTTCTTAATCAACAACCAGCTGATTTTTACCAAGAAATAAGATTTTTAAATTCAAATAGGTCAATGAACCTTGTGATTCCTCGCTTTAATTGCCTCACATCTGATCGACAGTTTTTCGTCAATTCTATACGTCAATGGAATTTATTGATGCGAAATATGAGAAGCACAAATAGTACAATACTTTTAAAAAGCAAACTTAGAAATTACTTTAGTAATGTGTGATTTGAATTTGAATAATGAAACATTGTATGTAATTCTTTTTTTTCTTAATATATAGTACAGCTGCATAACTATTTCAAAGCTACACCCCAAATAAGATATTATATCTTACGGTGTAAGCTAAGCATTAACAAATAAAAATAAAAAAATAAATAAATAGTTAATAGGCAATAGGCACAGTTTTACTATGGGTCGGACTATTTCTCCGTTTTGGGTCTTAAGTGTTGCGACTCTGACTCGACCATCGGAACCCGGGTGTATATTTATAACACGCCCTAGACGCCATTCGGTAGATGGCAGATTTTCGTTTTTAATGACGACCAAATCATTAACTTTAATGTCGGTCTGAGGTGTTTTCCATTTGTGTCGTTGATGTACTCATCTTTCCATCTGTGGCAGAACTGTTGTTGGAGGCATTTTACTTTTTCCCACCGATTGATTAATGATAAATTTGGATCAGCCAGATTTGATTCCAGAAAAGATAAAAGCGGACCGCCGCATAAAAAATACCTCGGCGTCAACGCCAACAGATCAGAAGGATCTGTGGACATGGACGATATTGGACGCGAGTTCAAACACGCTTCGATACGTGCTAGGACCGTTGCAAATTCTTCGAACGTAAACTTGGTCTTGGTCCCCAGCATTCTGAAATGGCTTTTGAAACTTTTCACGCCGGCTTCCCATAAACCTCCCATGTGAGGTGCCCCTGGCGGAATAAAATTCCATTTCAAACCCTGAACCCCGTACTTAAGGCTCGTCTCTTTGGGAATGGTGGCTACAAATTTCTTAAACTCCTTGCGTAAAATTGCATCGGCACCCGTAAAGTTCGTTCCATTGTCTGAAAACATTTCTTTAGGTAATTCTCGTCTTGAAGTGAACCTGGCAAAGGCCGCGAAGAACGCTTCAGAATCACTTGCAGCTTCGAGGTGAATTGCCTTGGTGGAAAAGTAGACAAATACGCATGCATACCCTTTGGTCATATCTACGACAATTTCGTGCGTTGAAACTCTTGATTATGAATGGTGGATAAAATGTAACTCTTTCGGGAGGTAGGGCAGCCATCATCTGCTTGCTTAAGTCTCTTTTGTTGGTCGCGCATATGGTGCAACGACGAATGCAAGACTTAACCAGAATTTGGAGTTTTGGTACCCAGAAACATTGTCTCGTTAATCGCACCATTAAACAGTTGCCATCGTGCATAGAAATCTCATGAATGAATTGAACCAGAAGACAAGCAAAACGGGATTTAAAGGGTAGTATTATAGGGTGACGTTCAATGTACGAAATGTCTGAGTTCGAGAGTCGTCCATTGACTCTAAGAAGCTTGTTTGAATCCAAAAATGGATTAAAGGACAAAATAGCATTTTTCTTTGAAACTGGTATGCAAGCAGAGAATATTCTGTAGAAAAATGAGCTTCTTGAGCAAATCGGATCAGACGAATTTTCACAAACTCCATTTCTGGTTGCGAGATGACTTATATTTGCTGGGTTGTTGCTTTGAGATAGACCCGAAGAAGCGAAGAACATAACACAATACGCGCATGGCGCGGGATTAAGTCGAAAAACGGTGAAGAAAATCTTTCGGTTCTTGTTGAACTACCAATGAGTTGGTGTTTTGTTCGGAGTCGTCGAGAAAAATGCCTGTTAGTCCCACTAGAGGACTCTGAAAAATTGGCTTGACCACTAACGAGGAAACCTCTTTCTGTTCGAGATCTTCAGTGTGTGGAGCGTCTGGTAAAGCCGCCGGCCATTCAGAGGCTGGTTCACAGAGCCATGAGAGGCCCCGCCACCACATACGATTCTGCTCCAGATCGGAAGGCATTACACCTCGAGTGGCCAAGTCCGCGGGATTTTCGGCAGATCTGATGTGCTTCCATACTGCATTGCCGACATTGTTTTGTTTTTCACTGGTACGGTTTGCAACAAAGGTTTTCCAAGCGCACGGAGGTTTTTTGAGCCAGGCCAAAACTATGGATGAGTCCGTCCATAAAAAGTTTTGATAAGCATGGACTGGAAAATTGGGCAAGTAAAATTTGATCATTTTTGAAAGCAAGAGTGCTCCACACAGCTCAAGCCGCGGTAGAGGGATTGACTTTAAAGGAGCAACTTTGGACTTCGCACACATTAAGTAGGAGGTTGCTTCTCCATTAGGGTGACTTGCGCGTATTTAAAGCTCTGCCGCATATGCTTTCTCGAATGAGTCACAGAAACCATGAAACTGAATCTCCACAGTGGGGGAATATTCAACCCAACGTGGGATTTCTATAACCTGTATTTCAGGTAACGACTCTGCAAACTCTTTCTTCCAAGTGGCAAATGATTCAGGGTTAATACGCTCGTCCCATTCAGTGTGCTCCGCCAAAATGCGTTGCATCAACGTTTCGGTAATTATCACTAAGGGGGCCAACCACCCGCAGGATGGAAAAGACGAGCAATTTGAGAGAAGACCTCTCTTTTGGTCGGATTTGTCGACAGTGGAATGCGTTGTGTTGTGAAGTAAAAATTGTCACCTTTGGCATTCCATCGTACCCCTAATGTCTTTGTGGTGCTGTCAGCATCGAGCTTCAGGAAACTTTCGTTCAGCACATGTTCTGGCGGCAAATGGTTAAGTAGGCTAGACGAATTTGCGGTCCACTTACGTAGTGGAAACCCAGCTGAGTTAAGCAACACTATAAGTTTGATCTGTGCCTGTTTAGCCGAACTAAGAGAATGACCACCAGATAGAACATCATCGACATAGAACTCCGATTGTATGATTCTAGACTAGACTGGTTCAAAAAAAGTGACTTTTTTCTTTTTCTCGATGCACATCGATTTTTACCTTCGAGTAGGTGTAAAAACAAGCCTGTTAAAATTTGAGCTCCAAAAATTAATATTTAGAGGTCGCTCATCGCAGATTTCCATTTCCCATACAAATTGTATGGAAAAAAAAACATATAATTTTTGGAATTTTATATTTCGGTCTAGAAGCAAAGTTCCGAAATGAACGATACATATTCTTATAGAAAATTTGTTGTTCTACAAAAAAGGTTTCTTACCATTTTTCAACAAATTCACTCCTTCAAAAGTTATACAGGGATAAGGTTTGAACAAATATTTTAATATCTTGATATCTGACAAAATGTTAAAATGTATCACTTAAAATCATAAAATCATTCGTTTATGACAATTATTTTTGTAGAAAATTAATTTTTCTACAAAAAAGGTGCTTTATCATTTTTCGACAAATTCACTCCTTCAAAAGTTATTCAAGGTTAATTAAATAATTAATTAATAAATTAATTTTTTCAGAAATCGAAAAAAAAAACTTAAATTTACTCTAAATTAAACTTTAATCTTGAATAACTTTTGAAGGAGTGAATTTGTCGAAAAATGATAAAACACCTTTTTTGTAGAAAAATTAATTTTCTATAAAAATAATTGTCATAAGCGAATGATTTTATGATTTTAAGTGATACATTTTAACATTTTGTCAGATATCAAGAAATTAAAATATTTGTTCAAACTTTAACCCTGTATAACTTTTGAAGGAGTGAATTTGTTGAAAAATGGTGAGCAACCTTTTTTGTAGAACAACAAATTTTCTATAAGAATATGTATCGCTCATTTCGGCACTTTGCTTCTAGACCAAAATATAAAATTCCAAAAATTATATGTTTTTTTTCCCATACAATTTGTATGGGAAATGGAAATCTGCGATGAGCGACCTCTAAATATTAATTTTTGGAGCTCAAATTTTAACAGGCTTGTTTTTACACCTACTCGAAGGTAAAAATCGATGTGCATCGAGAAAAAGAAAAAAGTCACTTTTTTTGAACCGGTCTATTCTAGACGCTAGGGGGTACACGGTTCTTCCTTCTTTTGCCAGTTGCAAGAGGGTGCGGATGGCCAAATATGGTGCAGAATTTACACCAAAAGTGTAAACCAAGATTTGGCGGTACATTTTTTCAATAACAGCATTAAAGACAAATTTATAAAATCTCCAGCGGAGAATGAGCGATGGTAAATCTTGCTGCAAGATGGGCCCTAGGTACAAAAAATCGTTTAAACTTACCCCATTCGACGACGATTGAGACGCAAGAAACCCTCACTTTGGTAGTCGTGCTTTCCGGCCTTATGACCGCATGATGTGGTAGATAGAACGAGTTTACTTTACCTTTGGATATCTTATCGATCGGAGGCGCTTTCCGCATATGGCCAAGGATGAGGTATTCAGAAATAACGCTTGAATATTGATTCTTGAGATCCGCCTTCATGGCTAACGATCTTTCGACTCTAGAGAACTGCCTTAATGCGATGTGGCTAGAGAACCCTAACTTGCCCTTTGACGATTGTGCCTTAAACGGCAGAAGAACAACATACCTCTCATCCGAACATCTCGAAGTCGTGTTTTTATATAGTTCGTCACAGTAGCAGTCCTCTGTTGACCGAATGACGACGGAATGTGGACGGCAGTTCCGCGAGCTCCCAAAATGTTCGTAGTTGAGTATCTTAATTGGAAGTACTCGAACTGTTCGATACTACAAACGTATTGAACGATTGGAACGACTTCGGAACCGGACTGGACAGTACCCAGCCGAACATTGTGTTCTAAGTCACGAAGGAACCTGCGACAAGTTGGAGACCGTTCCTTATGATCGATGGGTATAAATCCGCACCGATCAGCAGATCGACCTGGGACGATTTATTAAACGTGGGATCAGCCAGTTTGAGGCCGTCACAAAGGTTGGGATCGATGATACTAAACGATGAACTTGGCAGATTGTTCGTCAATAATCGCAGCACTATTGCCTGGGCAGAAATGGTGATCTGGGCTTCATCTAAGCACGTGATTGCAAACGCACAGAGTTTTTTCGACGTTATGGCGAGATTACCACTGATTCCGGAAATGGTTGTATTCTTATCCGTTACGGGCAAGTTCAAACGCTTTTGTACTGCCTCTGAGATAAAGGATATTTCGGAACCAGGGTCGATAAGAGCGCGAAATTTGTGCTTGGTATCTCTACCAAAAATGTAAATTAGTGCCGTTGCAAGCAATATTTTTTTAGGAGCACCGACATGAAAGTCTTGAAACGACGCTTGAGGCACGAATGGATGTGACGACGCCGACATTTGAGGAGCTGTTGTTGCGCTAGGGAGATTAGTGGACTGTATCTTATTATTTCCGTCTTCGTTAGCTTTTAGATGCAACAGTGAGTGATGCCGTTTTTTACAGTGGCTACAAAAATATTTACTCGTACAAGTGACCTTTGCATAACTCGCGCTTAAACAGTTGTTGCACAGTTTGTGCTGCCGTACCGTTTGGATTCTCGTTGGGATCGACACTGCCGAAAATTTGGCACACTCATAAATGGAATGCGCAGCCGCACAGATTTTGCCCCCCCCCCCCCCCCACCTGTTTTGCCAAGGTATGCGTTGACTCTATTGCTGTTCCGAACATTCGTATCCTTTTTTGGAAGTCTATTAAGCACTGTGCCTTTTGACGAAGTGGTGTCAGAAATGGACTGCAGCACCTGAAAGCGTGACGTTAAGAACGAGTCTACAGGAATCCCCAGATAAGTGCCTCTCCTTAAATGTCCAAACCTGCGAGGTACTTAAGCGGGTTAGGCACTTATAAAAACCCCGCTTAAGTGTTCAAAAGCACTTATTTTTTTTTGTGTTATGAAGAAAACACGATTAATTAAAAACATAAATATTTATTAATTTGAAACAAAAAAAAAAATCACATTGAAAAGCGTATTGTTACTTTTTATATGTTTAATTCTTAAGCATGAAACACAAGGAACTGCTTACAGCATATGCGTTCACCATTATATAAGTTACAAATTCGATAAGGTACTTAAGAGAATTATTTTCAGGTAAATATCAATAAAAGTTAAAATTAAAAGGGGCAATTAAGCGGGAAAGGTACTTAAGCGAAAGGCACTTAAAAGATGAGTTTTATATGAAAAATTCTTTAAAAATTTTGGTTCTGAGAAAATAGAGGTACTTATGCGGGATAGGCACTTAAGCAAGAGGTTCTTATCTGGGGATTCCTGAATTGCTGCCAGGTAGGAACCTTTGTCGGGTCTTCCAGGGATTGTTCCTAGTCAAGGTTGTTTTAGGCAGTTTACTTGAACACGCAAAGACGAGAATTGGATCCCAGTTTTGCGTTATAACCTAATGCGCCTGCAACGTTGATATTAAATCATTTACAGTACTCTTAAGGGCTCGGATCAATTTGGCCGATTCTTCATGTACTGTTGGCAAGTTAAAGATATTTTTTACCTGATTGTTGACCAAGATTCGAGTATTTTCATACGTAGCCCGCAACGATTCCCAGGCCAGTGAAAAGCTGGCATTGGTTAGCGGAAATTGGCTGACAATCCGATAAGCCTCGTCTTTGGTTTTGGCTCTAAGGTAGAAGAGTTTTTCTACTTCACCCAACTGGGGGTGTTTAATGTAGACTGCCTCAAACATATCTCGGAAAACCGGCCAGGAAATGTAATCCCCCTTGAAGACCTCCGTCCGTCTCAAATGGAGGTAATTTGAGGTGGGGAGGAGCGAATGTTGGTTCAGATATCGATTTTTTGCCAGTACCCTAAGGTTTCAATGGTACTTCGTGATCTAGGAAAAAGCTGAGCATGCCACATAATTTTCGTTGCACAGTTCATACTTGGTTTCTATGGCTTCAATGTCTAATGCTGCTTCTCTTGCCTTTGGTCTGCATTTTATGCATATGGCATAGGTTTCCTTGACTGCGAGTCACAGTACTCTTAACTCTAACTTTCTGATTTCGAGAGCGGAAAGTGTGTGCCCATGCTCTGGCACCTCTTTCGCCGCTTGGTGAAACTTGACCAGTTGATCAGTCGAGAAAATGAAGTCTTCCATCAAAGCCAGCACAGAAAGTGCTTTTAAGATTGTCTAAATGACAAGGAAGCGACACGAAACCCAGAAAATTTAAAACTCGTGGCTTAAAGCGCTCGAAAAAAACGCAGACTTCTTCGAAGAAGAAGGCAGTCGATTAAATTTCAAAAAAGTCAAAATTTAAAGCGCAAAAATCTTCAAAAGTCTTGAAAGATTCTAAAAATTTCAAAAAATCAAAATTTTAAAGCGCAAGAATTTTCAAAAGGCTTGAAAGATTCTACTGGGGGCCAACCACCCTGGCTTGGATACACCGTTACTAACGGTGTGCGCGGCACGAACTAGAAAAAACCTCGATAGAAAAGACAGACTTCTTCGAAGAAGAAGGCAGTCGATTGAATTTCAATATACCAAAAAATAGGCTGGGGAACAAAACAATCTCGCGTATATCGAAGATGCCTTACGAAAATGAAAAAAATGCCTTTAACTACCACGATGGAAACCGATGCCTAGGAACCGCTTCAACCAAAAAAAGTACCGGTATTTCGTATCATCCAACGGAAAAAATGACGCGTTTGTCGGTCAGGGTGCAACACGAAGAAAACAAAAAATTTTTTTTTTAAATTCCTTAAAATTGCCAATCAAAAATTCTCACTTACCCTGTACAATTTTAGATGAAAACTTTTAGGTTGCTCCCTCGATGACGATGTGCACACTTCCAAGTGACTGGTCAGGTCTCGTGCGTTGATTTCCAATTGACGCCTGCAAACAAAATGGCTGAGCAGCGTGGTAGGGTTTTGTGCCTTTTTGGGCAGCGCAGCGTGGGCAGCGTAGTCGGGTTTTTTATGACTTTTTTGGCAGCGTGCCGGGTCTTTGCGCCTTTTTTGGCAGCGTGGGCAGCATGATCTGGCATCGATGGATTCCAAAATCCACCCGATTTCCACAGCTTTTTCTTTGTTCAGCGTACGCGGCGTGGCAAAGGATTGTGCCCCTTTTTTGGGCAGCGTGCGCCGCGTGGTTGGACGTTGTGCCTTTTTTTGGCAGCGTGCTAAGCGTGGTCAGACGTGGTGCCTTTTTTTGGCAGCGTGGCCAGCGTGGTCTTGCGTCGATGGCGTTCAAAAATCCGCCCGATGGACCAAATGTTGAGGATGGTCACACTTACGCTTGATTAGGTGCAGTTGGTGGACACGTGTAGTTTTATCTTGCAGAGCACAACCTACGCCTTTTTTGTTCTGCCGAGGATGATCACACTTACGTTTTCGAAACTTTTTCCCATCCACAAAAAAAGGAGAACGCCTTTTGATTGATTTTCTTTGTTTGTTTTTATTCAGCACGTAGTTATGTATAGTTATACAGGTAATTTAATCCAAAAGGTTAAATTTTATAATTTAGAAAATTAAAGCCAATAAAGCAAACAAAAAGAAAAATGGCAGGAGGCCCAAGAACTGAGTTTATTAAAAGGTTGATGTTGGTTGGCTGATGGTTGACATACGAATGAAAGGTCGTCGCTAGATATAGCGATATGCGAGTGGCACTGCTAACACTGGCACTCCAATTTAGAGTCGTGTGAACAGAGCGGATGGACCCTAACGCTCCGGCTCGACGAGTTTTCGGATGCATATTGCAGGGAAATTGTGGACCTCTTAGGTGGCGCAAGAAGAAGAAGACCTAAAGCAATTTAAAGTGCAAAACTGGAGAGAGCTCTCTCGAATAGAATTGCTGGCGTAAGATGTTGGTTGAGGCTCAGGTTCACCACGAACTGTAATGCCACTTAAGTAATTAAATTATTGGAACAACACCACTCAACAGATATGGTCAAAATTAAGTCAAAAACGCACAGGACACTAGCTTCCCATATGCGGGTTGCACATTTTCTCCGCAATTAGCGTCATTACCGGACATTGCCTCAAAGGCAGATAGACCACAAAACCCGGCGTTTCATCACACGACTTCTACAGAAGCTGCTTAGACGAATAGGGACAAGAAACAATTCCACACCTCCTCTGTTAATGTCCTCCAAAGAAAACTGCACCTAGGAGAATACCTCCGCGGGGATCCAAGCGATCTGGTGAACATAGATATACATTAGACTGGGCCAAAAAAAAATTGTTTTTTTTTCTTGTTTCAAAAACCATATTGAAAATATTTTTCAGGATAGCTAAAAAAAATTCCAAAAAAGTTTGAGCTCAAAAAAATTATTTAGAGGTCTATCAATCGTTTTATATTTCTTATACCTAACCTTACTTGAGCGTCAAAACTGTTCAATTATTTTGAGCCCAACAACTTAAACGACAAATATTTTTGTAAAAAATTTAATTTCCTTTAAAAAAGGTCGTTATAAATTTTTTTGTCAGACAAACCGTTTCCGAGTAATCAAGCTTTGAAAAATTTTATGTTTTTTTTTTTAAATTTGCTCTTTTATTTTGGAGTTTCTTTACTCACGTTCAAATGAATATGTGAACAATTGCAAACATGTTTATGAAAGAAAATTTAATTTTCTAAAAAAAAGTTCTCTACAATTTTTCACAAAGTGCTTCCTTCAGAAGTTATTCGCGATTAAAGTTGAAAAAATAAAACGTTCACGTTTTTTTTCGTTGTTGACAATTTTCTTTTACTCAAAGTAGCAACTTGATAGCTGAGATTAGGTACTCCCTCATACAGATGTTAAGGTATGAAAATGGACTTAATATTGTAACGTGCGCTTAGTTCGAAAAATAAAACTTCACTTTTCAATTTATTTCAACCACTTTTATTCAGTATCTAAACTTTATTCGATCAAAACTCGACTTTTGGACTATCACTTGTAGACAATTTACTCTTCACTTTATCACTCTATCATCAAAACTGACCTCTGGTTGCGTCAGCTCCCTCTTTATATAGAAGTGTGAAACATCGGGAGATTTCTGGTAGTTTTTCTATGAACCATGATGTCTAGACAAGTTCCCCTCCCGGTATTTTTCTGCACACACACACACTCACTCACAAACAACGTCTTCCATTATAGCACCCCATTAAAGCGTTGCCAGCACTTGTGTTTTCGGTTTAACGTTTTCAATTAGGAAATTAGCATGAAATGTAGGGTGTACATTACACTGCCCCCTCCTTAAGACTGTTCGTCCCGAATAATTCCATTTGCAGCCTCCCCACTATATCGATGCAGCCGGTCACAATGCACTACTTTTAACTTGCCTCTTAGTCCTCTTTGGATGCGGTAGACCACGTCGTTAATCCTCGTGACAACAGTATAAGGACTTTCCCAGTTCTGCTGAAGTTTCGGTGACAATCCCTTTTGACGATGAGGATTATAAAGCCACACACGATCTCCTGCTTGGAATCCTGCCGTTGTCGCTTTTGTGTCGTACCGTGTCTTCATCCGGTCGCTGTAGGCTTTCATCCGTTCCCTTGTTCTTTTATGGATGTCAGCGAGTCTCTCCTTGAGGTCGTCCACATACTCGTTCGTGTCCTGTGGCTCCTCTGTGGGGCATCCAAATTTAAGTTCGCTGGGCAGCCGCATGGTTTTCCCGAACAGGATGTCAGATGGTGTTTGTCCTGTCGAGCTATGTACTGCACTTCTATAGGCCATCAGGAATAGCGGTACGTGCCTATCCCAGTCTCTTTGGTAGTCGCCTACGACCTTGGTGAGGTGTTCTTTCAAGGTCCGGTTGAATCTTTCAACCATCCCATCAGACTGTGGATGAAGCGGTGTGGTTCTAGTCTTCTTAATGCCAAGTAGTCCACACACTCCTTGGAGGATGTTTGACTAAAAGTTCCTCCCTTGGTCGGAATGAAGTTCCATAGGAACACCAAACCTACTCACCCAGTTAAACACAATCTGGTCGACCACCGTTTTGGTTTCATGATTTGGGATGGCATACGCCTCAGGCCACTTACTAAAGTAGTCCATTACAACCAGAATGTGCTTGTTTCCAGCGTTGGTCTCTGGAAAAGGCCCAGCCACATCTACTGCAATCCTCTCAAAAGGCGATCCAACGTTGTACTGATGCATCTTACCTTGAAACTTCCTACCAGGTCCTTTGATTGCAGCACACTTGTCACATTGACGGCACCATTTCTCCACGTCATCTCTAGCATGTAACCAGTAGAGCCGATGTCGCACCTTCTCCAGTGTTTTGTTTACTCCCAGGTGGCCTCCAGAAAGTCCGTCGTGCATCTCCCGAAGAATTTCACTGACTTTCGATTGCGGTACGATCAGCTGCATCACAAATGACTTACCGTCAGCGGATTCCCATCTTCGCCTGAGGACACCTTCTTGCACATATAGTGAGTCCCACTGTGCCCAATAGGCTTTGAGAACTGGACTCCTGTCAGAAATGTCTCCCCATTCAGGTTTCTCTTCATTTTCTTTCCATGCGAGAATGGGTTCGATATCTGGATCCTCCTGTTGAGCAGTCCTCACTTCCTCATTGCTCCATCCGCATATTGGGTCAGCTGTTAGTCGCTGAGCGGTATTATTTTCTTTTTCTTCTTGCCGCCTACAATGCTTGCAATCCAATTTGCAAGGTCTTCGGGATAATGCGTCGGCGTTTGAGTGCAACTTTCCTCTGCGGTGTTGAATCTGGTAATCATAAGTCTGCAGTCTTTCTATCCACCTTGCGACTTGACCTTCTGGATTTTTGAAGTTCAACAGCCAGTTCAGAGCACCATGGTCTGTCCGCAGAAGGAATTTCTGTCCATAGATGTACTTATGGAAGTGCTTTGTTGCCAAGATAAGAGCTAGCAGTTCCCTTCTGGTCACGCAGTAGTTTCTTTCTGGCTTCGAGAGGACCTTGCTGTAATATGCCACCACTTTCTCTTCGCCATCATGCACTTGGGATAGTACCGCCCCGATTCCAACGTTGCTTGCATCAGCGTCGATGATGAACGTTTTGCCAGGTGTTGGATGTGCCAGCACTGGAGCGTTACAGAGGCGGTATTTGAGTTCCTGAAAAGATTTCTCACACTCACCTGACCATTTAAACTGCTTCCCTTTTTCGGTGAGCTGGTGTAAACTCTTTGTAACTCCAGCAAAGTTCTTAACAGAACGTCGGTAATATGTGGCAAGACCAAGAAAGCTTCGGAGTTGATGTTTGTCCTGTGGTGTTGGCCAATTTTTGACGGAGTCAACTTTTTCAGGATCAGTCTTCACTCCTTGGGAAGAGATGATGTGTCCCAAATACTTAACTTCTGTTTTGAAAAGTGCACATTTTTCCGGATTCAGTTTAAGGTTAGCCTCTCGAAGTCTCTGAAACACGGCTTTTAGGTTCTTGCAATGTTGGTCAAATGTTTTCCCGTAAACATTGACATCGTCCAAGTAGACAAGGCACGCTTTCCATGTCAGTCCTTGAAGAACGCACTCCATCAAACGCTCGAATGTTGCCGGAGCGTTGCATAGCCCAAACGGCATAACTTTGAAC
This sequence comes from Melanostoma mellinum, assembly GCA_914767635.1. Classification (NCBI taxonomy): domain Eukaryota; kingdom Metazoa; phylum Arthropoda; class Insecta; order Diptera; family Syrphidae; genus Melanostoma; species Melanostoma mellinum. The sequence goes on from OU612058.1 coordinate 85,159,596, forward strand.
TGCCAGAGCCCATTACCTGTAGAAAACGCAGTCTTTTCCCGATCATCAGGGTGGATGTCAACTTGCAAATATCCACTCTTCAAGTGCAGCGCTCCCTCCATGGCATCCAGGGTATCACTGATTCTGGGCAGGGGATAGCTGTCCTTCTTAGTCACATCATTCAGCCTTCAGTAGTCTACACAAAAGCGAGTGCTTCCGTCTTTCTTTTTCACTAGCACCACTGGTGATGCCCAAGGACTTTTGGAATTTTCGATAAGACCGTCCTTCTTCATTGCTGTTATCATTTCCTCAACCTCACCTTGTTTGGCCAGTGGAAGACGTCTTGCGGGTTGACGAATCGGTCTTGCATCTCCTGTGTTGATGCGATGCTGCACCAACTGTGTCCTACCATATTGTCCCTTTTGCGATGCGAAGATGTCAGTGTACTCTTGTAGGAGATTTTCAGCCATCCTTGTTTGTTGGTGATCAAGGTTGGACGAATTCAGTATTTTAGATCTGATGGTTTTGAGCTCTTCCGGAGTTATAGTTTTTCTCGGGGCTTCGTCTGTGATCTTCGTAATTGCTGCAACCGATTCGCAACGTTCAACGACTTCTCCTTTCTTCAACCTTACATCGTACGGTCTGGTGTTTAGTAATCGTACGGGGACCATTTTGTTTTTCGGTGCTACCAGTGTTTTCCCAATGATGACGCTTTGGGAGGAACACTCTGGGTCTGGTTCCACCATGAGGTATCGAAGGCTTCCAAACTCACCTTCCAGTTTCGTCCAAACGAACACTTCAGAAGAAGGAGGCAGAATCAGATCTTCCGTGATGACATTTCTCAGTGTCGACGTACTTTCGTTCGAATAGGTCATTGGAAGTTCCTTATTTTGGTACTTCAAAACCTGATTACCGATGTCTAAAATAACTCCGTGCTGTTTCATAAAGTCAATTCCAATGATGCACTCGTCACATATATCTGCCACCAGGAATTGATGAGTAAACTCTAGATCGGCCAGTCGGATCTTAAGACACACTTCTCCATATACTCTTGCTGCTTCTCCCGTTGCGGTTCTTAGACGGTAGCTATTGGTGTTATGAAGCCACGTCGTCTTTACCAGGTCTCGACGTACTATGGAGGCTGTGGCACCGGTGTCGATGGTAGCCACATATTTGTTCCCGTTAATAGCAGTCTCCACAGTCAGGTGGATGGTGGTTCTGGGGCCATCGATACAAGAAACCAGCCTCTGCCCCTCGAAGTTGGTTCTTACTCGTTTCCCGGGCTGATAGGCAACGCTGGTGTTGTTGTTACCTTGCTCTGGGTTGGATCTCTTGCTTCCACAATGTTGAAAACCGGCTTTATTTGGTGGTAGTCGGCATTGACGCTATAAGTGCCCGGTCTTGTTGCAGTTCCAACATCTTGCTAGTCCGCTCCGCTGGATCTTTTGTATTTCAGCTCTTTGGCACGAGCATTCTTCGACTATGGCTTCTCTTAGTCGATGTACTCCATGAGAAGCCTGTTCTGCTGCTTCAATTGTCAATGCGAATGCTAAAGTTTCAGAAAGAGTACGTGTTCTAGCAGTTCGCACAGACCTCTGAAGATGTATATCGGAAATGGCACGAACGAAGGACTCAACAGCAAGCTGGTTGATGATTTCTTCTCCAGCATCCGGGTATGCCAGGTGAACCGATCTTTCGACGTCTGCTTGGAGCTGCTGTAGACTTTCACCCCTTTTCTGGACTCTGTTATTGAGTTGGACTCGGAAGACTTCTTTCAAGTGGCTATCTCCAAAGCGTTTATCTTTAGCTGCCACGAGAGAACTGAAATCGCCGCTCTTACCAGCTGGAACTGTTTGAAGTAATTCAGCTGCTGGTCCTCTAAGAGCAAGAGTCAGTGCAATGTACTTGTCTTCGTCATCCCAGCCATTTGTTGTCGCGGCTGCCTCAAATTGTCTCTTGTAGACTGGCCAAGAAGACTGTCCATCAAATGTTGGGTTTTCATCTCCTTTTTCCTTGCAAACTCTCCAGCAGATTCTCGAATTTTGATTTTCCGGATCTGGTCTAATTCCTTGGTGAGAACATCACATCGACTTTCACGCCTTCGAAACGATTCTCTTCAACAGAAAGCTGTTTTTCCACACCTTCAACGCGTTCGTCAATGGCACATACATTTTTCTCAATGTTGCCCAATTTGCCTTCTAGAATGTTTTTCTGACCTTTCAATACATTTTGTTGCGCCTCAAGTCTTTCGAGAATATTCTGTTGTTCTTTCTTTTGTTCGTTTCGTTGTTCTTCAATCAGCTTTTGTTCGTTTCGTTGTTCTTCAATCAGCTTCTTTTGCTCGTTTCGTTGCTCTTCCAGATTCTTTTGTTGTACTTCGAGTCGTTCAAGAACATTCTGCTGTTCCTTCTTTTGATCGTTTCGTTGCTCTTCCAGACGTCCGAGAATATTGTGCTGTTGATCTTCAATCAGCTTCTTTTGTTGTTCTTCGAGTCTTTCGAGAACATTCTGCTGTTCCTTCTTTTGCTCGTTTCGTTGCTCTTCAATCATTTTCTTTTGTTCGTTTCTTTGTTCTAATAAAAGCTTCATTATACTAGAAAAATCTACATTTTCACTTACTTCCTCTTCTTCCACTTCTGTTTCAAAAACAAAAGTGTTTACGTCTTCTCCTTGCTGTTCCAAATAGTTACGCAAGCGCAGGACGAGCTCATTTTTCGATCCCGCTCTAGAAAGATTTCGCTTACCTAACTCACTTTTAAGCTCAATGCAGTTGACCTCTTCTAACAACTTACCCATTTTCACTGTATATCTATAATTATTATTTCTCTTTTTACTTTTTTTTACACTTTACTAGTCAAATAAGTTTTATCCCACTTCTGACACCAATGTAACGTGCGCTTAGTTCGAAAAATAAAACTTCACTTTTCAATTTATTTCAACCACTTTTATTGAGTATCTAAACTTTATTAGATCTCAACTCGACTTTTGGACTATCACTTGTAGACAATTAACTCTTCACTTTATCACTCTATCATCAAAACTGACCTCTGGTTACGTCAGCTCCCTCTTTATATAGAAGTGTGAAACATCGAGAGATTTCTGGTAGTTTTTCTATGAACCATGATGTCTAGACAAGTTCCCCTCCCGGTATTTTTCTGCACACACACACACTCACTCACAAACAACGTCTTCCATTATAGCACCCCATTATAGCGTTGCCAGCACTTGTGTTTTCGGTTTAACGTTTTCAATAAGGAAATTAGCATGAAATGTTGGGTGTACATTACAATATTATTCCAAGCGTTTCAATTCTTTTCCTGCCAGTCAATTATACCTTACCTTACCTAGTACGTGCCAGAAGGTTCTGTCACGCAGACTATGCTTACCGATTATATTTTGCACACCAGCTGCAAGTAGTACGTTCAGGGATCTCACGATCTACGTGCAGATCTGAAGGTGTTTGTCCTTTATTCGTTTGCTAGAATCGTCAACGATGAAATCATTATTGTTATCCCAACCTTTTGGTTAGTTCCGAATCATGGAAATTTTACGTGGTTGGATAGTTAACTGTTAACGCCATGCATAATGTCCAACTTGGGTTGTACAACGAAGCTTAAGAAACTTCGGGGCCAAACGGAATTCAAAAAGCTACAATTTTAAGCCGAATCTATGCGGCTATGCTTTTTAATTTCTCGTGAAGGCGAGTACTAATTAGTTGCAGTAAATAAATTGAACATGATATCGGTTTGTAAAAAATTCAATTACTTTGTCAGTAATTATATAAGTGTTTTTTCTTACACCTACCTGTATTAAAAAAGTAAAACAATTTCATCGGATATGGCAAATCGGCTTAAACATTCGTTTACTATCGAAAAATAAGACACAAGACCCTGCGAAAACAAATGGCATGAAAAGTTTTATTTTCTGTATTTCTTCTGTTGCACCCCATCATAAGAAGTGTAAATCCTTTTCGGCAAGTTCACTTATTTTTACACTGCTCGGAATTATATCCGTATTTTGGTGCACATGGTGATTTTCCCAAACTCTACTTACGAAATCTCGACCAAGGAACAAGAGAAAAATATATATAGGTACATATATCAACTCAAGCAGGAACGTTGTCATCATTATATAGAAAAATTCAGGGTTAAATAAATTGCCAAATGACATACATAGAGACTTTTAGATGTGAGAATCTTACCACTCGACAGTAGACTTTTTGCCATTGGTAAGGGGCGGGCATCAGGAACTATGACGCTGCCGCGCCGGCAAAGGTGACGGTAAATGTTTAAAAACCACTTAAAAATTACTGATAACATTTTAAAATTCACACTTGTGTAGGTACGTACATTCTTGGTATGAGTGAGTTTGAGAAAAGGAAAAAAAAAACTACCTCGAAGCTACATAATGTTACCCAACAAACACAGGTTCACACCCGAGGAGATAAGTGCTCAGAAGTTTGATACTTTTTCGAATACAGTTGAATACCCAAAACTTGGATATAAGTCTTTAAATGTGTGGTTCAATTTTGCAGGACTTTCCGAGTTCGATTTACTGATGATGGTGGTGTTGTGAGTTGAGGGTTCTATTCTTTTTTTTACTAAAAACATTAAGTAGCTACTTAACTTCGATCGGATTAGCATTAGACTGTTCAGGGTATAGGTATAATTATTCTGTTTTTTTTTTGTGATTTATGCATTTCCTTTTAAATGTGTGTATGATGAAGAACAAACTTTTAGCTTCAAATCATTATTATTGTTGTTATTATATAGTATAGCTTGTATTATTGTTATGATTTTTTTTAATAAATATAATAAATAATTGTAAACTAAATAAAAATATTAGGGGTGGCTGAGTTGAAAATTAATTCCCCTTTGTTGGTGTCCTAGCCACAATTTCAAGTTTCCAGATTATCTTCTTGTTTTGCACACATTACGTCTATAAAATTTGATGAGCAGCGCTTCATTATAAAATTGCAGTTATAATCAGAAAAAGTTTCACAGTTTTTCCAGAGAGTTGATATTGATACTAACCAATTTAAATTAGGTACTGACTATACATATATATTTTACTTATAATATTTATACTACTTATTTACTAGCTGACCCGACAGACGTTGTCCTGTCTTAACGATGATTAATTAATTCGAATTAGTAGGTATATAATTAATAGAAAAAACTGTGTTTAATATATTACTAAAATTTTTTTTTTTTCTGGAGCGTATATAAATAGTTTTGTTGGCATTCCGACACGGGAACGACATATAACTGGCCATGTGAAAAACAGGGATTTTCAAGATTGGTCCATAAACACTTAGCGACTGCCCTTGAGATTTATTTAAAAGTCGTTTAAAGTCGAATGGCATGTCGTTCGAAGTCAAAGAAATCCGTGGAATCAGAATGTCTTCGCCTCTGTACTTCCCTTTCAAAATTGTGGCTTCGATGACGTTGTTCATTAATTTCTTCACCGCAAGTCGGGTGCCATTACAAAGACGTGGCTGGTTTATACTCCGCAACATAATGATTACTGATCCGATTTTTAATTGCAGATTATGAGGTGGTAGTCCAGGTAAATCCAGCGAACATAAAAACTCAGTTGGATAGTTGACAACATCATTTTGATTTGTAACGGAATCGATCGATTTGTATGTCATTAGTTCTCCTTCTATTTTGTTTTGAATCTGAAAATTCACTTCGTGGACATCAACGTTTTTTGCAGCCAATATAACTCTTTCGCTCAACCATACATGATCTTTGTGTTTTTGAGAAATATTTGGGAGAACCTTCTCGATGAGTTCCGTCTGAGTTTCACTAAAGTGACAAAAATGGGTAGGAAATACGATGTATCCAGACGATGAGTCTACAGGTATTTTTCCATTGCCAATATCGAGCAATTGTTTAAAAAAAAATTCTCGTTCTGCAATTCGACTCGCATGTTCATTTATTTAGTTTGAGCGTTTTAACGTCTTTCCATAAAATGGATGTCTTTAAACATGCGTTAAGTTCGTCAGCTGGCTTCGATCGTGGTATTACTGGGATGGGAGTTTTTGGCGAAAATCACCAGCCAATAAAATCATTGCACCACCAACCCTGTTTCGGCTCTTTCGTAAATCTTGCTACGTGCAGTCTAATGCTTCCAAAGTTTTTTGTGTGCCATCGTGCCTACTCATCCCAAACTATTATTTTGGTCTGCTGCAACACTTTGGCCATCGCACAATTTCTCGAAAGGTTCAAGTTTGGTGTTTCATTTATTTGCAAGTTCAACGGCAACTGGAGTGAAGAATGAGCTGTTCGACCGCCATCCAATAACGTAGCTGCAATACCCGATGAAGCAAGTGCAAGTGCAATACCATTTTGGGATCGAATCGCTGCCAAAATCATTGATATCAAAAACGTTTTCCCAGTCCCACCGGGAGCATCTAAGAAAAAATATCCCCCAGTTCCTTTTCATTAGCGTTTCGTAGGCATATTTTTGTTGGTAGTTTAAAAAGGGAACGTTTCTTAGAACAGTTTCTTTTGATGCCACGGTTTCGCGTCTCAACTCTTGATTAAATGCGTCGTGTGTTGGGCGATTGGGCGTTGTCATTCCTAATTGTTTTAATCCTTTGTTGGTAAGCATCAAGCACATGTCTTCAATTAAAATTAATGCTTCATTGTACATTTCTTCTTAAATTTGCAAATTTGCATTCGATGTTTTAAGACGCTTCTGATGTAATATATTTTCGGCCATGTGATCTTAATATTTGTTCCATAGATCAATCGGTGTTGACGGGAAGCATGTAGATAAAATTATGGAAAATAATGTTCGTATTTGTTTAGCATTTGACGAAATTACAGCATCCTCAAGAGTGTGGTCCCAGTGACTGTCATTCTCTAGCAATCCCAAACGTTGAAAGGCTTCTCTGTATGTGCCGCACAATACACAATCAACAGTTCGCAGATGTTGGAATGACATTGACTAACAGTAAACGCACATAAAAATACTCGTCTTGGCTGCGATGGAATATGTAAACTGTAAAGACGTCCTAGTGCATCGGTAGAAAATACTTAAGGGTAACCTAGAACTGGTTTTCTTTGTTTCCGTCGTTGAAATTTCTTTAACGATTGATTCCGGGTATAATATCGTGGCATTTCAGAATAAATCAGGGTTCTAGCAAAGTCATCATGCTGGCACATTTCTGAAAAGCTGGTCAATGTCGTGGATGGCAGCCTCTCAACTCGTTGTAATACGTTTTCCGTTGTAAAGTACACCCTTTGACCATTTTCCAGATGTACGACCAAGTGAACTACAGTTGGATGTCATTCATGTATTAGAAACGAAAAAATGTGCCACATCGCTTCGTTACTGCTGACATAGTGTCCCATTTGAAAATGAGTGATCTCATTGTTTGAATTTTCAGCAGCAACTCCGAACACAGCCATGTCACTACCTTTGTTCACGTACTTGCAGATATATTTTATCGATTTTACGGAATCGGAATATGTGTACTTTTAATGTTTTGAAGAGTAACGGAGAAAACGGAACAACCCAACGATTATTATCAACTTCAATTTCCAGCTGATTCACTTTGACTACTGTTGACCTCCCGTTGTCATCAGTGGATCGTCGGCGATAAAGTGGATAAACATCATTTCCACTAATAGTTTCTACGGGTCTATGAAATAACTCCCACGAAATAAGTCCCACTTTTAAAAACGAAATAACTCCCACCAAAAATTGCTGTTTTGAAAGTGGGAGTTATTTCGTTTTTAAAAGTGGGACTTATTTCGTCTATTGGTGGGACTTATTTCGTTACGCGTTTTTATTTTAAGTGGGACTTATTTCGTTTTGAGTGGGAATAAATTCGTTTTGTAAAGTGGGAGTTATTTCATACCCCTAAAGGTACAAAAGGTACAATATTCCCTTTTACATAATATTTACAAAAAGGTGGTATGATTTCATTATTACAGATCGGTCCACATAACTTTTCAGTTTTCGATTCTGAAATCCGCACTACGTCTGCAATAGAAGCTTACAATAGCGTCATAGGAAAAAGCATTCCAAAGAAGGCTACTTTTTTCAAATTTGTAGCATTTTTACAGATGCAAGAATTTGAATTTTATATTGGACATTTCGTAAAAGGGACAACCATAATTTTTTGTCCTTATCTCTCATGGCTCTCTTTTTTTTGTTATTAATTACTTTATACTTACTATAATAAAAAAAACTTTAAAGAAATGTGTACAAATAGGTACCGAACTTCTTTATTATTTCTCTGCTTTGATTCGACGTGTGTTTTTTTCGAAGAGCCAAATACTTCTTATTTGAAATCGCATTAAACAATGAAAAAGTGGGACTTATTTCGTTTATGAAAGTGGGACTTAATTCATTTAAGAAATATATTATTCAAGGGGGAGTTATTTCATTTTGAGTAGGAGTTATTTCATTTCAAGTAAATATTTAAATCATTTAATTTTGGTGGGACTTATTTCGTTTTCAAAAGTGGGACTTATTTCGTGGGAGTTATTTCATTTTTTCAAGCAATTTTTGGTGGGACTTATTTCGTTTTTAAAAGTGGGACTTATTTCGTGGGAGTTATTTCATAGACCCAGTTTCTACTACATATTAATTGTTTTGGAAAGCGTTTTAAACATTTTCCATCAACCATACACGGCGAATTTGAATTTAATATTCTACAAGGACCATGAATCATATTTTTTGTAACAATTTCATGTAACACTGGATCTATATCATTATCGGGAATTTCCGCAGATATCACATTGTCCTTTTCATTCGGTTGTATACTCTCTACCAACCAAATGAGGATGTGTGCATGGAGCAATCAGCGTTTTTGCCACTCGACTGAATACATCCATCGCCGAATACGCGATGCTTGACAATGAAGTCCATGAACAATTTTTACTTTCTTTAGAACACCCTTGCGGTAATGTCGTGGCGATCAATGGGTGATTGGCCAAAAAATAATTCTTGTCGAATTTCTGCCCACTGTGGGTTGCATGTGAAAATTAATGAAATTTGGTGTACCATAATGACGTACATACGACATAGCATCTTGAGGGTATTTATGCATATGTCGCGGACCTACGACGTACATTATGTTAATGGGAGAATAGTTGTCCTACCTACATTCTGTGCATTTCCATCATTATTGATAGCATCCCGTGGATGAAAATATATTTTTCAAAACACAGCTTTGCTTGGTTCAACCTTATAAACATCAATCGCTCAGTTTTAACTTTCACGTACATACCCACAGCATATTGGTGAAAGAGACGCCGACATTTTAAGATATGGTTGTCCTCATTCTCCCGAACCATCAGTCTGTATGAATAATAATTCATTGAACTAACTTTTTTGTTAGTTTCGAAAGTTGTAACTGGATTTATCATCTTCATTGAAAAATGATATCCATCTTCACCTTGCAAAAATAAGATAGAATATTGGAGCGCATGATGTGATTCAAGTGTTTCGAACACTTGCAATCTGGCCCATTTCCGGAAACCAATGAATGTAATGGTTCTGGTGGCGTCAATTTGACTTGACCGCTAGAGCAACACAATCCAGGAGCTTCATTTTTAAAATTAAAAGACTTACAATAATGGCATACAACGTTCATTGGTCCAATAGCAACGATTTGTTTTGAACTGTATTGGATTTCTGCGTTATAGTTGAATGCAGCTCGATAGGGGTTAAACGCAACATTTCTATTTGGACTCCGTTCAACTTTATTCCGCGCTTCGCGTTGCTCGTCAGTTTGACTTGCTCTTGTATATCTTTGACTCGCAGCATTACGAGTTCTATGACTTAAGTTTGTATGTCTAATTGCTGGCATTTTTAAGAACAAAAATTCAACTGTAAATCAAACAAAACTGTTGTATTATTCTTTATAACCGAGTATATCACTTGTTATGTTAGTAACGCTCATGTCATTCTATCCAAACTTACCAAAACTCCAACTGAGCTTTTAATATAAGGCGTAATGGCTCCGAACTAACCGTGATGTACACTAAGAAACTCAGTTTTCTTTGGTGATGTTGGCCCAAAAATATTGTAAAAATACAAATTAATAACAGTATTTATAAATCTTTTCTAAAATGGTTACTAGGAGAGTTTGTTTAGTTCATTCATATCAACAACTTAATTTTTTTCTTATATTAAGTTGCTGTGTTTTTGCTTTAACCATTTAAATACAGTGCTTTCAACACCTCCCCTTGCAAAAAGAGCTTAACCCTATGAGAGTTCGTAAGACTCCTTCCACTCTACGCTAAGTTACGGAGAGATTATGAAGCATCCCAGTGCTGAAAAATTTTTTGAAATTTGTCTAGTAATTTCCAAATTTCCCGTCGCAACCCCATTCCTGTGGGAATCTTCCGTTCCCCTGGAAAAAAGTGAATAAAATGTAAGTTTATGGTCACTGAGGGATAATGTTACATCCTAGAGTTGAAAGAATTTTTTAAATCGGTCATGTAACTTAAATGTTCCCTTGCGGATTATAGGGATGAAATTTGGTCTAAGTTACTGATAAAAGGGGATAATGTAGTACACCCAATGCTGAAGGTATTTCTGAGATCTGTCCAGTAGATTCTAATTTTCTGTTCTCAACCGCGTTTATGTTTATGTTTATTGAACGATATATATATACAATTGATCCTTATACTAGGTAATTTAAAAATTAATGAAATGATAATAATGTAGGAATGTTGGCACATAACATAATATAGCTAGCTCTCAAGAAAGAGAATTCTTGATTATACGGAAGAATGCTGACCCAGCGTCAGCGTAGAAGTTGGTGGCTTCGTCGTTGGCTGGAATTACTTCTTCGTCCAAAGTGTTCATCACGCTTAGGTATCTTGGCTCAGGGTTTCGGTCCTTAGTGGTCATCCTTCTCACCAGGGGATGTTCTCAACCCCGTTCCTGTGTGAAACTTCCGCAAATTTTTTTGAAAAAATATATTAATACAATTATATTAATATACTAATAACAATTTCTTTTTAATATTTTATGCTTTTCTAATACTCTGTATTGATTTATATAAATACATTGCTAGGAACAACTCTGTCTGTCCAGCTCTCTATGTTACCGTCTCCTGTCCAAACTACTGAACCGATTTGAATGCGAATTCGTACAGAGATAGTCTAGAACAAGAGGAAGTACATAGGCTATGCATTTTATCCCTACATTCTAATGAGAACGGGAACGTATACAGGAACCTCGAAACTACAGCTTACTTATTTACTTAGGTGGGCATTACAGTCCGAGGTGAACCTGGGCCTCAACCAACATCCTTCTGTAACGACTTCGATTTCGGGCGAGCTCTCGCCAGTTTTGCACTCTAGGTCAGTTTAGGTCTTCTCCCATTTGATTGCGCCACCTAAGACGAGGTCTTCCCCTTCCGCGATTTCCCTGCAATGTGCTTTCGAAGCCCCGGCGAGCCGGAGCGTTTGGGTCCATCCGATCTACATGGCCCAACCATCGTAGCCTCCCGATGCGTACTCTTCTGGCTATGCCCATATCGCGGTACAGCTCAAACAGCTCGTTGTTTTATCTTCTTCTCCACACACTGTCTTTGCTTACGGGCTTTTGATAAGGTCCATGTTTTCGCGCCGTAAAGCAGGACTGGGATGATCAAGGTCTTGTACAAGGTTACCTTGGTTTTTCTGGAGAGGGTTTTGTTTCTCAATTGCCTTCCTAACCCAAAGAAGCTACGGTTGGCAAGAGTTATTCTCCGTTTGATCTCCGCACTGATGTTGTTTTCCGTGCCTATAGCGGATCCTAGGTAGACGAAGTCCTGTACTACCTCGAAGTTATGTCTGTCTATTGTGACGTTTTGTCCAATTCGTCGATGTTCTGTGTCCTTGTTTGATGACAACATATACTTCGTTTTGCCCTCATTAACCATCAAACCCATTTTTGCCGCTTCTGTTTCAATACTCGCAAAAGCACCTATGACATCGCGCTTTTTTCTTCCTATTACGTCAATATCGTCTGCGTAGGCGAGTAATTATACAGACTTTTGAAAGATTGTTCCTCTAGTGTTGACGTTTGAGTTTACAATCTGTTCAAGTATAATGTTGAAGAAATCGCATGACAGTTTGTGCCCTTGAATAAAACCTTTTTCGACATCAAAGGTTTCGGTGAGTTCTTTACCGACTGTAATTGTCTTTGTTTGTAAAATTAAACTCCTAAAATTTTCCGTAAGAAAGATTTTCAAAGAATTAAAAAATGCACAAAATTCACTTTATAACCACTTTGCTTTGTATTTCTAATTTGTCTTATAAAATTTAGTCATATGACTTTGTGTACAGTAGAATCATTAATTTTCATTATATAAATTCTATGTTTTTGTTTATAAAACGTTTGACATGTATATTTGTGGACTGTATTTGAGATCTGTTTATTTAATACTAGCTGTGCCCGCGACTTCGTCCGCGTGGCTACTTATTTTGCAAATAAGAAACATTCATGCGTTTTAGTAAACTATTGTTATATTATTTCATTTAAGGATGTGTTTGCACACGACGTTCTTAAAACGCAACTTAAAGCGTCTGGGCCTTATTTATAATGACCACTCAGTGGGAATTAAAGGAAAACGGGGAATCAACATGTTTTCTCCTTTTGTTGTTCCAGTCATTACTAAAATTTTTATAGTGCCGCATCCCAGATGTGTAATTTGTAGCTGTGAACAATTCTGGATTACTCATTATTGGATTACTGGAACACCAACTTGCTGCCACTCCTAATAATCCTATGAAATTGAGAAACTCTATAGGGTATGATGTGACTTGCTCAGTGTCCATAATATTGTCTACTGATAGACATTCGACAGTATCGCCCAATACGTCAAACATAATTTATTAGTTTATATGGTTAACTATCACATTAGTCGGCGCTGAAATCGACCTTTCACACAGCCATTCCCGATTGCCAATTTTTATTTGAAGATCAAAATAGACATTTCTTCTCAGGTCGAATGTATTTTCGACAGTTTGACAGAAATCACACCGCAGTGAAAGAACTTTTATCGATCCAGCAGTTAAGGTTCCCGTTTACGGTGTCGATCCCGTAGAAATATAGGGAAATATATTAAGCCCATGACCTTCCTCAGGTTTTAGGCTATCTCTGAATAAAATTCCATTTAAATCGGATCAGTAGTCTGGGCGGGAGATGGTACCAAAGAAACACGAACAGACAGAGATAATTTTGGATTTGTAATATTAGTAACGATGTCCATCTTTGGGTTCTAGACTATCTCTGTACCAAAATTCATATAAATCGGTTCAATAGTTTGGGCGGTAAATATAAACAAAGAAAAACAGACAGACAGAGGTAATTTCGGATTTATAATGTTACTAAAGTCTTCCATTCCCTTGGGAATATGAGGGCCGTTTTTGAGGGATGGCTTAAAGTTTATATTACTCGGGAATAGTGTAGTATTCTAACGGTGGACATTTTTCGAAATGGGTGCTGTATTTTCAAAGTTCCCTTCCCCATGGGAATACAGGGATAAAACATATTGCATCATATATGTCCATCCTCAGGTTTTAGACTGTTTATGTACCAAAAATTAATATAAATAGGTTCAATAGTTTGGGCTGTTAATGGCAACAAAGAGAAATAGACAGACAGATTTAACTTCGGACTTATAACATTAGTAACTCCCGTTCCCGTGGAAACATGGTGACCGTTCCCGTAATGAATATGGGGATGAGTAAAAGTTTATGTTACTCGGGGATTATCGAGCATTCCAACGGTGGGAGAATTTTTGAAATCGGTGCTGTAGTGTCAAAGTTCCCGTAAACGTTCCTGCTCTCGTGGGAATATAGGGATAAAATATATAGCCTATGTTCTTCCTCTGGTTCTGAACAGTCTTTGTAAAAAATTTCATTTAAATCGGTTTATTAGTTTGGGCGGGAGATGGTAACATAGAACGACGGACATACAGAGCTTCTTCACACTTATTATATTAGTAAGGACTCTCGTTCCCGTAGGAATATGTGGATGAATTAAAGTTTATGTTACTCTCGGATAGTGAAGCATTCTATCGGTGGAAAAATTTTTGAAATCGGTGTTGTAGTTTCTTAATTCCTGTATACGTTTCCATTCCCGTGGGAATATAGGGATAAAATTTTTAGCCTATGTCCTTCCCCAGGTTCTAGACTATCTCTGTACAAAATTTCGTTTAAATCAGTTCAGTTGTTTGGGCAGGAGACGGTAACATAGAAAGCCGGACAGACAGAGTGACTTTCACATTTATAATATTAGTTAGGATTTATATGTATGTATTTTGCAATATTCAGTTCGTTTCCGAACATTCTCCCGCCTCCAGAAGTTCACACATAATCTCATCATAATGCGAAACACCCTATTCGCACACCGAAACTGCTTTACCGACGCTATTTGTTTGGCATCTATTCCTCAATAGGTGGCTTTTTGGTATTTCGTCGTCTCGATAAGTGGTATACACTGATCAATGGTGATACTCTTCTAACTCGTTGTGTACATGTAAAGAGACGAAATGATTAATGAATGTACAAGTACAAGACATAAACAGAAAACGATAACACGAGATAATAGTATAATAGTACAACAAATACCAATATTATACTACAGCGTGAATGCGAAAGCTTTATGCAACAGAAATTTTCCATTCATTTTTGTAGTGACGTGTACGTTCGTTGTGCCGTTGTTTCTTTCAATCTTGCGGCTTGCGTAGTAAAAGTGAATAATCCTGTGTTGCTGTTCGTTCTTCGTATGTAAATTTTAAATCGTTTTTGGTGAGCAAACATGGTGTCGACATGCTTTGTGCATAATTTTAATTTTTATCGCGATATTTTAATTGTGTTATTATATTAAATGTAGATTAAGTTCGTAGCAGATTATTGAACAATTAAGTGAAATGAAAATGTGTATGTATAGGTGAAATTGTAGAGCAATCCACATTGTAGATTAAGTGCGTTGCATTCCCGCACTAATTTTGAAGCTGCTAGACTTGTGATGGATAAATTGTGACGGAATAAATGTGTGACCACCTACATTATATACGGATGAGTGTTTTGTTCTATTTTGATTGATTTTGATTTTTTTTTTTATATTTTTGATTGATATATTTTATGAAAACATTAATTTTGATACATATATGTATGTTCATGCTGTTGTTGTCGGTGGTGTCGTCGCGCATTTCGGCAAATTTTATCAATTTTCGCGATCGCGGTTGTGTGTGTGTATGTGTGTGTATGTTTAAATTATTGGAAAAACGAAGTGGTTTCGGTCTCTTTCTAGTCGGACATTTTTCGGTTCCGACTAGAACTTTGTTTACATTTTTTCGAGGTAAACAACGCGTATTATTTCGTGGATTTCTTTTGCGAAATAAATAAAAAGTGTACGTTACGTGGTTTTTAAATGCTTGTTGTGCAATATCAAGACATTTTATTGCAATAAAAAATATGATTGCATTGAAAAGTGGTTGTGCATTTTGTGATTTTGACTTCATTGAATTGATATGATTCAAGTGCAGCTCGGCGCGTAGCACATAATTGAATCACATTTTGTGTACATAATCGTTTTCGATTGCGTTTATTAAATTCAGTGAATTTTGATTAAATTTTGAAATTTATTTTGTGTGTTGTAAATTGTACAGCTGACATTGTGATTTTGTATAATTTTATTTTGATTGGATTTTATACGCGATGTTTTTGATCAACGTCAATTTTGTTTTGCCGGCGGCTTTCTGACGTCTGATGTGTCGATGTTTTTTCTTAAGTTCGTGGAATGTGTCTAATTTCCATTTTAGACATTTTTTTTTTGTTAATTTTAATAAAGAATTGTTGATTAATAGAATTATTTAAATATTATATTCATTTTGCATGCGTTGTGGCAGTGCCTTGGAATTGAAAATTATAACGCAAAGTTGATAACTTGATGTGTGCATTGTCGCAGCGTAATGAAATATTGAAATGTTGTTCAATTGATGTATTTTGTGTTGTGTTGTATTTTGTATATCTATCAATAAAGATGAAATAAAATTATAATTTGGTGTATTATTTGCAAAGTTGAATGTTGAATGGTTGAATTTTAAAGATGAGTTCATTGAAGAAAATCGCTCTTTGAATCAATTATGTTGTTTAATTTTCAGGAACGTATAGATGATCTTGTTAATGAATTTTCAGGAATGTGTTTTCGAAGATCATGGTAATGTATTTTTCCTTTGAGGAAATGATTCGTTGTAGCAATTTGAAGTTGGGTTGATTGTCAAATTCAGCTTGCTTTGGACTTAAATTAAGCCTTATCCAGGGGTTTGTATGATGAAGAGGATGAAGATAATTTTAACAGCAGGTAGGTATGCTGTTGTTGATTCGGTAGAATCCAGGGGCGTTGTATAAGTTTGGGGTTTTTGAATATCTTCAACCATCAGATAAGGTTGGTGTTGATTCTTTTGTTGAATCCAAGGGTGTTGTTTAAGGTTTCGATTAATCTTCGAGGAAGATGTAAGTATGATTCAGACCAGTTTGGTGTTGATTCGTTGGCTGAATCCAGGGGCGGTGTATTTTCAGGTCTTACGTTATTCTTCGGGGAAGAAATATGATTCAGCAAGAATTGATTCGTACTGATGAATCCAGGGGAGGTAAATTTTCAGGGTAGAAATATGTTTCAGCAGACATTGATTCGTACTGAATCCAGGGGCGATGTATAATGGGTTTTGGTTGTTAATCTTCAGGGAAGATGTTTTATTAAACGATGGCAGTATGTTCCTTGTGATCGTTGCAAGGAAGACGACAAATTTTTGCGATGGGCCGTTTTAGGGTTCCATTCTGCGTTTTAACGGTGACGACGCGTACGAGACCGTCTGATCCTGCATGGGTTCCTTCAATTCGGCCGAGATTCCAGTAGGTTGGTGGGAGTCGCTCATCCTTGAGCAGAACTTAGTCTCCTAGTCTGGGCATCTCCTTGACTTGAGTCCATTTTGGTCGATGTTGTAGCCGTGCAAGATACTCTGAACTCCATCTTTTCCAATACCCTTCCGCCAGCGCTTGAACTCGTTTCCATCGGTCGAAATGTGTTACGTTGTTGTTAAGTTCGCCTTGTGGTATGGCATGCAGTGACTCGCCGACTAAAAAGTGCGCAGGGGTTAGCGCATCCAAATCATCGAAGCTATCGGACAGAGGACATAAGGGCCTCGAATTCAAACACGCTTCTATTTGCGTTAGAAGCGTTGCGAGCTCCTCAAACGTGAGCCTTTCAGTTCCTACTGTAGTATTGATGTAACTGTTGCCCAAATGAATGTGCTTGACTTGGTAACACTAAATATAATAGTTGTAAGCACTATGCACTCATGACGTTTAGTGTCATGCAGACAGATGTCATTCATTCAATAAACGACAAGCAAGCGAAACACGTGTCTTTAATTGGTTATACTAAATGTTACATGGCGCAGCCGGTTAAGTACAAAAGTACCTAAAAATTTAATAAAAAGTAATTTAAAATCAAAACGGAAAATACTTATTATCGGGCATATAATGGATTTTCACAAACCACAACAATTATGTTTGGATGGAAATCTGCGAGATAATTGGAAGAAATTTAAGTCGCACTTCTTGATCTATGCAACCGCTACAAAAACGGACGAAGAGAAAGAGCCAATCAGAATAGCGAGGTTTCTTAGTTGTGCAGGGAGTGAGGCTATCGAACTTTACAATACGTTCGAACTTACCGAAACTGAAGCTAAGACATTTGACACAGTGCTTGATAAATTTGAACAGTACTGCAATCCTAAAACATCGAATATTGTGTACGAACGATTTCTATTTTACACGAGAAACCAAAAAGAAGGGGAACCATTTGAGCATTTCCTAAAAGATATATCGGCGCTGGTAGATAACTGCAATTTTGGAACCGAAAAGGATTCGATGCTCAGAGATCGCATTGTTCTCGGAATTGGAGATGGGTCAGTCCAGACGCAATTACTCAAACAAAGTGAGTTAACATTGGTTAAGGCAATTGAAATATGTCGCGTGGCAGAGATAACTGGAGTGCAAATAAAAATGATGCAGGGAGACGGGCTCAATCAACACAAGCAACAGGAGGTGGTACATGCTTTGAACAAAATCGAGGGCAGTAACAAAAATATTGAAAAAAACTATGTAAAACAAAGTAGAAACTCAAGTTTTAATTCCAGATTTGTAAAAGTCAAGCACATTCATTTGGGCAACAGTTACATCAATACTACACCGACAACTCTTTTTAAGTGGTGTTTGACAGACTTCACACCTGCTTCCCATAAACCACCAAAGTGTGGAGAAGCTGGGGGAATAAAATGCCAATGTGTACCGCGATTTGCAAGTTTTTCGGCTATGCGTGGCTTCTTTTAACATTTTTGCTAATTCGTTGTTAGCACCGACGAAGTTGGTTCCACAGTCGCTGTAAACCTGTTGACAGCTTCCTCTCCTTGCAGTAAAACGATGAAATGCTGCCAAAAACGCTTGGGTTGTCAGATCTGACACGACTTCCAAGTGAATGGCTTTTGTTGCCAGACAGATGAACACTGCAAAGTATCCTTTCAATATCCTAGCTCCGCGTGCTTTCCAGCTTTTGATCTCGATGGGACCAGCATAATCGACACCGGTATGGCTGAAAGGTCGAGACATCTGAACTCGAGCGGCAGGTAAATTTCCCATCAGTTGTTGCATTTCTGATGCCTTTTGCCGGTAGCAAGAAGTGCACCTGTGCAGTTGATACTTCACACTCCTTCTTATCTGTCCGATCCAGTATCGTTGACGGATATAACTTATCATCTGCTGGATGCCGCCATGCAGAGTGTTTTTGTGGGCGTCTCTAACAACCAGACTTGTAAAGTGGTGGTTGTTCTGCAGCAATATGGGATGTTGCGCTTCATACGCGAGGAGAGAGTTTTCTAAGCGTGTTCCGACTCTTAAGATCCCGTTTGCATCGAGAAATGCGTTTAAAGCACTAAGGGATTTGGGAATCTTGGATGTATCCGCTATTTGTTGTATCTCCGTCTTGAACATCTCCTTCTGCGCTGTCTTGACGACGACAATACGCGCTGCTTCCAGCTCACTTGGGGTAAGTGGACCCACATTAACTCCCGATTTAAGACGGCACTTAGCAACAAAACGAAGACAATTAGATAGCGACAATTCGAACGAGCTTAAGAAGACTCGAACAGTCATAAATTGTTTGCAGTATACTGTCGCTATGGTTGACCCGAATGCTGAGTACCTTCACTGTACGCTGCTCCTCTTCCGTTTCGTTATCAACAGGTGGATGTGGGATATCGAAGACCCATTGATGACGCAGAAATTCTGGACCATTCCGCCATGGCTCCAGTGACTTCAGTTCCGACGGTAAAACACCTCTGGACGCCAGATCGGCTGGGTTATGATGCGTTGCAACATGTCCCCAGCAATCGATCCCCACAAGCCGCTGGATCTCTGACACTCGGTTGTCACGAACGTTGTCCATCTAGCGGGAGTGGCCTTTATCCAGGCGAGCGCAATCGTTGAATCCGTCCAGGCATACGTTTTGACATCGGGGATGGCCAAAACTTCAATGGTGTACTGCATCAATTTCGCCAAAACTACGGCACCACAAAGCTCCAAACGGGGAAGAGTAATCGTCCGCTACTTTCGTCTTCGGCAAAAGCAGGTTGACATGGATGTTGTCATCGCTATCCAAGACTCGAACGTACACCGCTGCTCCGAAAGCCTTCATCGACGCATCACAGAAACCGTGCAATTCTATCGCCTTGTTGTTCTTACTCATCTGGGTCCACCGTGGAATTCGAAGCTGTTCGATCTGAGGAAGTTCTCGATGAAAAGCTTCCCAGTCTTTCCTCAACGCTGGTGGAATTGGATCATCCCAATCGCAGCCGATTTCCCAGAGTCTCTGCATCATAAGTTTAGCCGTGATGATGCATGGCGATATCCAGCCAAGTGGGTCGAACAATTTAGCAATCGTCGATAACATAGCCCTTTTTGTTGTTGCTTCCTTTGATGGCTGCAGGTTCTGGTATGAGAAATAATCATCAACAGGAAACCATTTTATGCCGAGCGTCTTGACATGCTCCGACGTATTGAACGGCAGTTCAAAATCCAACTCACGGTCTTGGACCGGAACATCATCCACGAGCTCCTTGTCGTTGCTCGTCCATTTTCGTAGGTGGAAGCCTGCAGAGGCCAAAAGTTGCCTAGCTTCGTCGCGTTTTAGGCGTGCCTCTTCGACGGAGTCCGCACCACTGATGAGGTCGTCAACGTACATGTCCTCACGGACAACCTTCGCCCCCTCCGGAAAATTTCCACTTTTGTCCTCGGCATCTCTCTTCAAAATCTTGATAGCAAGATATGGTGCACTGGCTGTCCCGAAAGTATTTGTATTTGTATTTGTATTTATTTTTTAGTACTTAACATAATACAACAAGATTAAAAATCTCTTATATGTATAAAGTTTGAGTAAACAGTTTAAATTCGTTAACAAATAGTTTAACAATTGATCATTTACAAAGCTTAATAATAAGTTGAGATAAAAAATGAAGTAAATAAGTTAATCTTAAAGATGTAAAGTTTAAAATTTAATTAGTGTGATGGTTGGTTGAATAAAACAAAGATATCTTTTCCTTAAATAAAGTTGGCGAGCTTATTCTCTGCAGTTCGATCGGCAATGCATTCCACAATCGAACAGCATATACAAAAAATGATCTCTCTACAATGTATGTGTAAAGCGAGGTATGATCATTCTCAAACCTCTTTGTGACTGAGCAAACTGAAGTAGTTCCTCTAAATACCCCGGGCATCTTTTATATATAATGTTGTGAAGCAGAACAGTACTCTTACATTTTAAATAATTTTCCAGGCTAAGACCTAATAATGTAGTTTGGATGTTAGAAACACTAACAAATCTTGGTATACTAAAAATAAAGCGCAAGCAATCGTTGAATGCTACGTTCAGTTTGCGTTTACAATTAAAGTCTAAAACTGGATACACAGAAGAATTGAAAGTGAAAAACGGTAGAATTAAACTTTTGACGAGATGTTTTTTTTTAAATTTGAATCCAAGACATCAGATGAGGATCTCAAACACCTTAGAGCAAAATAGATTTTTCGAATCGCTTCTGAAATCGCATCGCAGCATGTTAATCGAGTGTTTAATTGGAAACCTAAATACTTCACTTTATTTACATACTCTATATTTTGCCCATTAAGTACAATATTTGGAATATCTAAGTTATTGCACTGATTTCGAGAACATAGCATACTTACAGTTTTTGAAGGGTTAAGGTGAAGTTTATTTGCAACTGCCCACTCCTGAATATTGTGTGAGTCTTCATTTACCTGATTAACACACCTTTGCAACTTAAATTGTCCAGAACAATTATAAATTATTACATCATCTGCATACATATGCACGGAAGAATGCTGAACAATACCAGGCAAGTCATTGACAAACAACGTGAATAACAGTGGGCCAAGAACAGAACCCTGTGGAACTCCACTGTTGATGATAAAGGGATTTGATATCCCAGTATCAGTTTTTATTATCTGAGTTCGATTTTTTAAGTAACTTTGCAGAAACTTAATGGCAGTCCTAGAGAATTTGAATTTAGTAATCAGCTTAAGGATTAATAAAGAGAGATCTATATTATCAAATGCCTTGGAAAAATCCAATAATACCATTAAACCCAATAGTCCACGATCAAGAGCATTGCGTAGATCAGTTGTAACTTTCAAAACAGCGGACTTGCAACTGTGCTTACTTCGAAAGCCAGACTGCCACTTTGTTAACATGCCATTGCTTTGAACAAAAGACATAATTTGGTTGGCTAACAGCTTTTCGAGAACTTTGCTAAAGAACGGAAGAAGACTTATTGGTCTAAAGTGAGAAGGTACAGTTGGATTACTCTTTTTCGGAAAAGGTACGACTATTGCACTTTTCCATTGCTCTGGAAAACAGCTGCTATAAATACAAGTATTGATGATATGCAACAGTGGCCTCAATATGACTGGAATGATCAATTTAATAAATTTAGGAGAAATGTTATCTCCACCAGTTGCATTGGATTGAATTGACTTGATGGCATTAATTTATTCAGGAGATTCAACACAGTTAAATGAAAAAATTTCATCAACTTCATGGAAATTTGAATGTAGAGTTGAGCTTGACATTGGTTGAGCAAGAAAGGTTTGCATTTCCTGTGGATCTAAAGCACATGTAGAAGAATTTTTGCTCGAAGCAACACCAAATTCCTTCAAATTTTTCCAAAGCTCTTTGGAACTCAGTGAAAGATTAAGCTTTTTCGAAAAATAAGACCTTTTGCAAGAACGTATGAGGTTCGTTACCCTGTTGCGTGCAAACACATACTGACTTTTATTAAAAACGGAAGGATTTCGTTTAAATTTTTTATAAAATTTGTCTCTTTCATGAATTTGTTGCTCAATAATTCTGTTGTACCAAGGACAATTATCAACATTTCTAACACGTTTTTGAACTAAAGGTACGTATTCATTATAAAGTTCATTCAATAGCTCATTAAAAATCAAAACTTTTGTTGTGACATCAGAAATATAAAGAATATCATTCCAATACTCACCACTAATATTACTCTGTATATCAGTAATGTTAAAAGACCGAAAAGATCTAAAGCTATAGCTGTTAGTATTTGAGATATTGCAATCAAATTGAAATGAACAAAACATAAAATCATGAATAAATTCAGATGTTGGTCTGATTTGGTCACTACAAAGAACTTTATTTTTTGATGACGTCACAAAAATGTCTATTAGGGATGGATTAGTTTGTGATTGAAAACAGGTTGGCCATGTGGAATTTATAACTGAGAAGCTTAACTTATCACAAAAAAAATGAAACAAACGTGTTGTGGAATTGTTTTCCAGTAGATTGACATTAAAGACGCCACCAATCAAAATATGATTGTATCTTCTATTCAAATTATAGAGCGTTACCTCTAACGTCTAACTCATTCAAAAATTCTTCTTTAAAAGAGCAAGGTGGAGAATACACTACAACAAGCAGACATTTATCAAATCCATTAGAGATTTAAAATGAATGAAATGCATAAACGAATGAATGAAATCAATAAACACTAGCAACATGTTCACCAGCAACATCAAGTCCCACAGCAGCAAACGATCCATCAGCAACATTAACTTCCCCAGTCAAAATATTATGTCTATTGACAGATTTATTTGAAGCAATACCAAGAGTTTCAGTTTCAGTTAAAGGAGAGCATACTATCGAATGTAATTCAGCCACACTTCTTATGCAAATTCGTCTCTTTTCCATACTTTTTTTAATATAAACTTTGTTATATCTGCTGAACACAGAGTAGAGATTTTTTTTTCGCCGTTCATCATTTGCCTTTCGAAACAGATCATGAGTTTGTTTTGTCAGACTTTCATAAGCTCTCACAAATTGATTGCTCTGTCCAAATCCAATATCACTCAAAGTAACTGGATGTCCATTTGTTTTGTTGAATTCCGCTATTTTTCTAAGCAAAGAGACTTTATAATTTTCATGCGGCAAACTGATGACAATTGCGCTCCGAGTCGAGTTGGATTGCGGTTTCGTGCGTGTAATATTATTTGGTCGTATCGCGGTAGCACTTATTTTCGTGCAAAATTTATTATAAATTTCATTCAAGTCTTCACCCAATGCAAATGGAATCCCACGTAAAACAATATCCCCTGATATATTCTTTCGGTTTAGTTCTTCTATTTGCATTCTGAGTTTTACCGAATCATTTTGATCTTTCATTAAAGAGAATTTTTTGTTAAGTGAATCAATTCTGCAATCATTGTTTTGAGTGTTGTTTTCAAGTTTCAATATTTTTTCAATAACAGAAGATATTTTTTTGTTTACATCTGTCTCAAGTGTTTTGACTAAAGTTCTGTAATTATTTTCAATTTCATTAAAACGATCATTAAAAGTGCACATGAGTTTTTTTATTTCATTTTCAACCGTTGATTGAATTGTTTCATTATAGATTTTACGAGTTCATTTAATCGATTTTCAATTTTGTCCTACATTTTTGACGACGAAGAGACAGCCAAAGAGGAGTTGTAAGGAGAACCATGAGAGGAAGAGCGATCAGACGAGTTAGATCGTAGGTCATGGTGAGGATTTTGCTTTTTACGAGTGAGGTTAGAACTCGCCATCACTTATTTTTATTTTTGTATTTGATTTTAAACAAAATAACACTATAAGATTAGACTACCAATTAATTGCAAAACGTTCAGTTCAATGAGCTCTATCAGGCTTAACACTTTTGTTTACTAAATTAACTTTGTTAACAGTGAATATCAATGATTTTATATGGAGCTAGTTTTTACACGTCACTTCCTTGACATATCGAAATAAAAGATTCGATATGTCACCGTATTCATTTTGAAGATTCTTAGTGGCGAAACCTTCTGCTCTCTCCACATTATCAGCTGGTAGTATCGGTCTGGGAAACTAACCAAAATTTGTCGATACATTTTCTCAATGTCGGCCGTGAATGTGACACGATGAGCCCGCCATTTTAGTACGAGATCTATGATACTCGACTGCAACTTTGGACCACCAAGAAGACGGTCGTTGAGGGATTTCCCATCCGAAGCCTTCGCCGCTGCGTCAAACACTACTCTCAGCTTCGTAGTGGAACTAGCTTCCTTAAACACCGCATGATGCGGTAAGAAATAGTGGAATGGAGTCTGCAAAACTGCATCATTCGCATCAATCTCTTCCATATGGTGGAGTTCTTCATACTCCCGTATATATTTAGTGTACTCCGCACGAAGTTTTGGATCTGCATCCAGCCGTTTCTCAAGATGAAGAAAACGCCGGAAGGCGCTCTGTCGACTCGATCCCATCGCAGGAACGCCGTCCTCTTTGAAAGGCAGCTTTACCTCATATCGCCCATCAGGTAAGCGTTTGGTATATCGTTCAAAATGGTCGTCACAAGCGATGTTTTCTTCTGTTTCCAGGTTATGAAACGGGGTTTCCTCGATCTCCCAAAACTTCTCCAGTTGAGAATTCAAATCCGCAAACTGCACGAAGCTTCGAACTCGCTGGGGATCTTCTACTGCGACCTTGCCCAAAACTATCCATCCAAGCTCGGTGTTTTGTGCTATGGGACCGATACCATCCTGAGGTCGCCTTACGTCCGGCAAAAGGATTTGCGCACAAACATCACTTCCCAGCAGTAAATCGATGGGTGCAGGTTCGTAGAGATGGGGATCTGCTAACGAAAGACCTTTGAGGTGGTGCCATTTGCCGTGTATCACTCGTTGGGCCGGGAGAAGGCCAGTCAGCGACTTGAAAACCAAAGCCTGGACGGCCGTCTCA
Source organism: Melanostoma mellinum (assembly GCA_914767635.1). Taxonomy (NCBI): domain Eukaryota; kingdom Metazoa; phylum Arthropoda; class Insecta; order Diptera; family Syrphidae; genus Melanostoma; species Melanostoma mellinum. The sequence goes on from OU612058.1 coordinate 85,184,928, forward strand.
AACGTCGAGTGGCGGGAAGCAAAGCGCACTTCGACGGAGTGTTGCGTAGTGCCACTGCTGACCAACCCTAACCCAGATACTTCGGCAATGTTGCGCCGCTTTTCTAGCTTCAACAGTAGTGCGGCAGTTTCGGTGATGAACGACGTTTCTGAGCCTGTGTCGATCAGCGCTCGTAGGAGGTGCAATCGCCCGTCTGCTGCTCGTGCCTTTACTACTGCCGTTGCTAGAAGCACCTGGTGATGACCATCACCATGCGACGCGTGGTAATTAAAAATTTGTCCATTTGATTAGAGCTGCTGCTGTTCTCCTGTTGGCTGGAACTCCGACGCGTTTCTGTTTAGAGGAGCCTGAAAACCTCTGGATGCCATGTTTTTCGCCTGCGAACTCGTTGAAGGTTGTTGTTGTTGTCGCGGTTGTGACATGCCATTTTGTGCATTGTAATGCAGCAACGAGTGGTGCTTTTGTTGGCAAAAGTACGTGTGTTTGCCTTGGTTGCACAACTTACATGCGAACTGTTCGCCGGAATTCGTCCTCACTGGCTACTCAACGAAACTCGTCCTCGCTGGTCTGTACGGCTGCTTGACGACTTGCTTGCTGTGGTACACCTTCGGATTGGCTGGAACACGTGGCATTTTGTTGGCGGTTGGCTCTTCTTTGCTCCTAGATGTTGCACCAAGCTCCTGCTGACCCACAACTTCAAGCGTCCGGAACCTCGTCTCCAAAAATTCGGTAAATTCCTTAAAACTCGGTAAGTCTTTTCGGTTACCTATTTTCTCTTCCCACAGTTTTTGGCTCGCACTGGGAAGTTTCTGCAGCAAAAACCAAATGAGGACCGTATCCCATCCAGAGACTGGCACATCCATGTTCTACAGCGCAAGAACACATTCACGGGTGGTGTACAACAAATCACGAAGACCTGAAGCCGTTTCGCGACTCAAGGACGGCTGACCAAACAGATGCTGCATTTGGATGTGCACCAGAATGCGCTTGTGGTCGTATCTGTCCTTCAAAAACTCCCAAGCTTTGTCATATGACGCTGCTTCCACCGACAGGTTTTGTAAAAAAAGCTCTGCATCACCCACCAAACAAGATTGCAAGAAATGCAGCTTGTCGATATCGTCTATCGACTTATTCTGGTGTACCATAACCTGAAATTTGTCCTGGAAGGCTCTCCAGGTGGTGTACGACCCATCGAACTTAGGCAGATCTTTTCTTGGAAGCCTAATACCGGAATGTGATGTTGCAGCAACAGCGGCAGTATCAGGGGGCGGCGCACCCGTGTTAACTTGTGCTGCCTTCGCCGTAGCACACTTCTCCAAGGTATCCACCAACTCGGCACGGTATTCGAAATAAAGCTCATTAATCTGCTCGTACACCACCATTAACTCTTCCTTTTTCAGATCGTCTTCCAGCATCCCGGCACCGAAAATCGCTTCGTGATACGATTTTGCAGACGCCAAATCTGCTTCCAGCATCGACAATCGACCTGAAGCATATGCTGTCACCTTGCGGTCCTTTGGCAACTTTTTATAGTTCGTAAGATCCTTTATAATCTTGTTAAGCAGCATTTTCTGCAGCTCCCCGTACTTAAAGCTTTTATTTTGAGCCATATTTATAATAATGTTTCTTTATTTTTATAGATATAAAAAATAATCAACAAGCTTACTACACGTAACAAGTAAAACTTACTGCCTTTTCCGGATCTGCTGCCGTCTATATGTATCTGTTTATTAAGATGATGATCTTCGCTGGACGTTGATGTATATTCGTGAATACGTTTTAGCTTTAAAAATGTTTTTAAATATCGATTTAGCTGAGCTACGCGAAGCAAATTATTTAAAAATACACGATTTTTCAAAAATTGTTCGCACTATAGTTGTATATATGTATATGTATATATATCAATCGTAAATTGAGTATAATTCGCGCACACACACTTTATTGGCACACACTTTTATTGTTTTTAAAGTTAATTGTTTGTTAAAATGGTTCAAATTGTAGGCTGAAGGACCAAATGTAATTGTCTTTGTTTGTAAAATTAAACTCCTAAAATTTTCCGTAAGAAAGATTTTCAAAGAATTATAAAATGCACAAAATTCACTTTATAACCACTTTGCTTTGTATTTCTAATTTGTCTTATAAAATTAAGTCATATGACTTTGTGTACAGTAGAATCATTAATTTTCATTATATAAATTCTATGTTTTTGTTTATAAAACGTTTGACATGAATTTTTGTGGACTGTATTTGAGATCTGTTTATTTAATATTTATATGTATGTATTTTGCAATATTCAGTTCGTTTCCGAACACCGACCTTTACGGAGCAGCGTGAGCTCTTCAAAGTCATCCTGCATAGTCGCACGAGTTTTGACAGATCGAAAACGGCAAACAGAAACATTAGCATATGAAAAAAATTAAAGGAAGGAGGACTCTTTTGTATTTAGTTGTGATTTAGGAAAATATTTGGTGAAAAAAAATATAGAAATTGTGTGCTCAACAGTATGAATGTTATTGTTTTGTTCTATGGTGCTTGTTTTTCCTCATCAGTCAGTTGAACACACACACACATTCATAAAATAACTCATTCATCACGACTTTTTTATTTTCCTAAATACCCAAAAAAGAATCCAATTTAGTAGCGACTGCAGTCGACTGCAAATGGGTGAAAGGAAATGTGCAATAGTTTTAAAGTTCATTATGTCTTTGTTTTGAAAATGTGGCAAATTTCTGTTTTCAATATCATATATATATAACACTTTACCTTCCCCTCAGGGAAGGAGGGAACAAAGGACGGAATTAACGGTACAAAAAGCATTAACAGATATAGGTGAAGTAGACTGACAAACTTCATTGGTCTTTTTATAATAATCGAAGACGGACGGAGTACCACGAAAACCAGCGGGAAAATAAGAAGGACTAGGAGGAAATATAAATGAAACACGTGATGTTAGTAAGAAATTAAAGAATATGTTACCCCAAACAGTAGCCTTATTACAGCTATAATCCCTATGACGACAGTTAAGATCGCCTCCGATCACAAATTCATTAATCATGGTAAACTGTTTAACAAATCATTTTTGAGACGTTTTCTTTTGTGTTCTGATAATGACCCCCCTGGGAAGTAGACGCTTTATAGTCTTATGGTTTTTAGGTTACTACGCCTTACTTCGATTTATCTACACAACGATTTTGAAAACGAGGTAGGAGCGAATGCTCAATAGTTTTTTTTTTTAATAGAGCTACACAGCCATTTTTCAGGCGTGGTCTATCGACACGATATCATTTGAAGTCAGATGAGGGTAGCGGAATCTTAGAAGTAAACGAAGTTTCATTTGTCAGAGTGATATCAATTTTGTTGTGTTTTAATAAATCAATAAACTCAATTTCCATTAGTATTTTCCCAAGTTTGCTCTTTGCTATCAAATAAAAAAAAAAAGAAAGTTTCCTATTATCACTGTAAAAGTTGCTATCACATGTTTCCATTGGAATTGTTGAAGTAACACCGGTGTGTAAGCGAATTGACTATGAAGCATTTGTTGTTGATAAAGCATTGGTAACCGTGGCTTTGTAAATTTCAGTTTTGAAGTGTAATTTACTAGTTGTAATTATAAATTGCAAGTTAATTGAGTGTTTCTAAGTTCGAGTTACAGTATAATGTGTTATTTTGATTTGTAAATCAGCTTGATTTCGATTCATTTTGATTTTCTGTTCAACTTAATTGTATTTTGATTATTAAAGCCTAGTACGCTGCTGATGCGAAACGAAATTTTTCTTTGGTCTCCACATTCAGGACGAGATCGTGAACATACACCAGCGGAAAATTTCAATTTTGAGTATTATCAGCTGTTTAAGAAAATCAACAATCAAAGTCAAGCAAAGCTCCCATCAGAACCAATCAAGAATTTAACTTATATGAACAAAATGGATTAACAAAAACTTTTTTCCATAGTAATTTGTTTTTCTTGTTATATTATTTTTGTAAACTCAAACTTTGATCTCTTTTTCTTAAAAGTATACTTCCATTTCTCGAAAGTTGTTAATGTTGTGGCACAAACTATGAAAAAGGAAATAACTGTCAAAACTGCATTTATTGCACCGGGAGATAAATGATATACGGAGAAGTATGGAGAATTGTTAAAATTGTAGTAAAAAATCTGCTACAACTATCCGCCTATTTCGCAAAGCAGCAGCGTACTGCACAACGTAAAAGCAGGTGCGGATCTAGAATTTTTTTCCGGAGGGGGTCACGGGATAAAAAAAATCAAATATAATAAAAATAAACTGTTGTTTATATTAAATTATAAATTGTTTATATAAAAAATGTACTTTTAAAAGTAAGAAATGTCTTAGCCAATAAATTTTTTTCTGAAACGTTTCCTCGTGTGTTTTCAAATGGCATCGCGCCTTTTATGGCATCTTGGCTAACACATCAGTTTGCAATCAAAACATTGAAAGCACAACAGTCCATTGTTGATTTCAGTGTCGTTGAAATCAGGATAGTTTTCATTGTGTTTTGCGATAAACAAAGAAGGAAACGGAACAAAAACCAGAAAATAAACAACAAAAGTAAAAAATATAAAACAACGATTCATTTGATGGATGGTGGAGATTGGGAGTGATTTTCTTAAGACTTTCCACAATCCAGCATCTGAAGTGATCAACCAGGTTCATGTGCAACGAGGTGCACAGGTCAAAGAAAATCGATATCGATTGAGACCTATCATTAAAACTATTATTTTTTGCGGTCAGCAGAATATTTCTTTACGTGGACATAGGGATGATGGACCGCTCTTGAATACGACCGACAACAGAGATAGTCCGGTAGCTAACGATGGAAACTTCAGGGCACTTCTTCGCTTCAGTATTGATTCTGGTGACTCAACTCTTCAGCATCATTTAGAAACTGCAGGTGCGAACGCGACGTACATCAGTAAGACCGTCCAAAATCAACTGATAGAAGCATATAAAGAAAAAATTCAGCAAGTCATTTTGAATAGAGTAAGAGCGGCTAAATTTTGTTCGGTTATATTCGACGAAACAACCGACATTTCGCACACGGAACAACTAAGCTTGTCACTTCGCTACCACTGGAACGGAGTTACCAGAGAAGACTTCATCACATTTTGCGATGCCTACTCTGCCATTCGGCCAGAAGATGTAGAAGGGAACGAGCGGCGTTTAACTATAGTGGCATTGTCACATATTGTCATAGATTTGTGTAACAAATTTGATTTGGACTTGCAATACTTGGTTGGTATTGGTACAGACAGTTGCTCGGTTATGGCGTCTGATATGAAAAGGGCATGTCACGAGTTGATGAAAGTGGCAATTCACGCTCGACACTGTCCTTGCAATAATCATGTTTTGAACAACTCTTTGCTAAAATCATCCAATGTCACGAGTTGCCGAAATGCTTCAGGAACAATGAAAACCATTGTAGCTTTTGCAAATGCTTCAGCAAAAAGGCACACCGTCTTCGAAAAAGAGCTTGGTGGAAAATCTCTTCAAAGACTTTGCGAGACACGATGGGTCGAAAATCACGAAGGACACTTGCAATTTCAAGGTGAAAAGCTGATGAAAATTTGTAATGCACTTGACGAGATTTCGGATTGGAAGGATGAAAAAAGTGCATCTGCTGCGGCAAACCTTCATCATGCTCTTCTTAATTAAGCGTTTCTGATTTCAACTTCTTGCTTGAGTGATGTTCTAGGCATGTATAGCTTTTTTACTATCTTCTTTATTCTCTTTGTTTTTAATTAAATGCCTCAGTTTATGCCATCACTACAAAGTTTTTTGTCTGATTATTAGTTTTAAAACTCAATTATTGTTTTTGTAGGGGTAACTTTACCTTTAAGCCGCATACTGCAAACACCATCATTAGATCTGAAAAAAGCAACCGCTTACATACAAGATACTTCAACTGTGCTTGGGAAGAAAAGAAGCGATGCTGATTCTGTTTTCCAACGGTTGTTTTCTGAAACTGAAAATTTTGCAACACAGTTGGGTGTCGAGTTGAAAGTACCACGCGTTGTTTCTCGTCAAAAACATCGAGATAATCACCAAACAGAGCAAACCCCGGAGGAATTTGCGTTCCTCTTTTAGACAACGTTTTAACGGACCTCAACGAAAGGCTTTCTCCAGACGTAATGAAGCTTTTTGGGTTGAGAGTTTTTCTGCCTCGGACTTCTTATACAGAGGAGGACATTGAAGAAGTTAATCTCGTAGCAGTCATGTACCAGAAGCTTCTGAACACTCCTCCTGCAAGCGTTATTGCAGAATTTGAGTTGTGGGTAGCAAAATGGAACTGAATTGTTGAAAAAGGCGGTGAACTTCCTGAATCGGTTTCTGCCGCCCTTGATGCGTGTGATAGAGTAATGTATCCGGCTATTCATACCCTGCTTTGGATTTTGGTGACGCTTCCTGTTACTGCAGCCACTGCAGAAAGGAGCTTTTCAACTCTCCGTCGCGTCGCCTCAAAACTTGGTTGAGATCGACTATGGCAGAAGACAGACTCACCGGTCTTGCATTGCTACACATTCATCGCGACATTGAATTGGACATCGATGCGATCATCAACAGATTTGCGAAACAAAATAGAAGATTGGATTTTGTCTTTTAAATTGTTTTTACTTAAAACTAGTAATCAAATGTTAAGATATTAAGTAAAGCTACTATCCAAATATAGAGAAATTGATACAAAAGTCAGTATTGTGTGAGAAATTTATTCAATTTTGAGTCAGTCAATGTTGAGTCAGCCATTTTTTGATTGCAAATTTTCCATAGTGCAATAAAGTAAGTCGTTGGTTAGTTTCCGTTTTTCAAGTTTACAAAAATTAGATTTTGTTCGGTTATTTTTTTTGATTTTCAGTTTGAAATGCGGGCTGTTTGGGGGTGGGGGGGGGGGGGGGGGGGGGGGGGGGGGTCATGACCCCTGTGACCCCCCCCCCCCCCCTTGAATACGCGCCTGCGTAAAAGACAGCGAAGTTTTCTGTTTACGATTCCGTCTTCACATTTTTGTAGCGTACTAGGCTTAAGAAAAGTTTTTTTTTTCTCCTTTCACATTAATTGGTGCAATTTTAGTTTTATTTTTAAATTATAGTCTCTCCCTTCAACTGCTCAAATTCCTAATATATCCTTTTTCCTAAGTTTTGTTAAAAACCTAGTTTCATTTCATTTCATATCCGTAACTTTGTATACACTGAACTATCGTCTACTTGGTGCAGTAGTTAAAGCACGGTTTTCTTTTAAGAACAAATACTAAGTAAGTCGAAAGCTATTCCGGTTCAATTCCCAGTTGTTCCCTAAGTTTCTTTTTTTTATTTCCTATTTTTTTTTTTTTTTTTTTTGATTAGTTATGGCTTGGGCAGCGGTGAAAAGTATGAATAGCTCCAAACCACCTCTTTTCGCATGAAGACCCAACAATGCACATTAAGATAAAATAAATGCTTTTAAAAAGGGAGCGGGTCAAAATTCTGGCTTCAAAATTCTGCTTTTAAAACAAAAATTCTGCTTTTTTTTCATTCTGGCTGACAAAATTCTGCTTTCCAAAATTCTGCTTTTCAAAATTCTGGCTTTTTAAAAAGAAAAAAATCTGCTTTTTTCATATGATTTTTTATTTGCAAAAGAACAAAAACAAAGTAGGAGAGCGACAAGAAAGTAAGAGTTTGCAATTATTCTCAATATTCTGCCATTTATAAAGAAAAAGATGGTGTAGAAAATGTTAAGCGCGCGCTTTATACTCTTTCTTTTTTCCTTTATCCTCTCCCCATGGTTCGTGCGCTCAATTTCTGTTTTGGCAGGGCACTGATAATGATGAGCTCCTTCGTAGGTCTCCAATTAATTTATAGACACCTGTGTGGCTTCAGGCAAGGCAAATATTACTTTAAGCCGCTCTCCTTCGCTTTATTAAAAGCTCCAAATGGTTTTGTTAAGTGAGATACTTCCTCGCATAATTTTATGGTATCACAATGGACCTAATATTGGTCTAAGTGTGTCAGTTTGTTTTCCTGACAGCCATTTAAACCTTACCTAACCTAACCTAAATCTACGAACATTTCTCGCTGAGATATCGGTATTTGAATGGAAAAACATCATTTTGTCTTTGATTACCAATATCTCAGCAATCAATGATCGCACAGAAATTTTGAGGTTGATTTCAAAAAATTTGAATCAATTCTCTACAAGGATTGGCAATTTAATTAAAAAAAATTTTTTTTTCAATCATTACATGAATTTGAAAAAGCAACCAAAAAAGGGCTTTTTGTGTTTTTTTTGGAAAATCAAGCACCCAATCAAAAATATTCCGGAAACCACTAATGTTAAGTGTGCCTTTTACTGTTCAATATACCCACAAAAACTATAAGAAGTTTCAATTTAATCCAGCCAACCGTTTTTTCCCATTTCATCGAATTTTTGAAAAAGTGAAAGGAGCAAGAGTTTCGAATTAAAAAAAAAAAACGAAAATATTTGAAAAAAAAAAAAAAAAAAATTTTCAATTTACCCAAAACCAAAAATAAAAATAAACAAGCTATCCGGTCCATATAGAGATTAGGTCGAAAAAAATTTTTCCACGTCCATTGATTAAAAAAACCAAAAACATTTCTAAAATCTTTTTTTGGTGGTTTTCTTATGTTACTCGAAAAATTTTCGAACTCAGATTCGGAAACTAGACACTTAGAGCTACAATTTGCTTTTTATTTGCTGTACGACCATTTTTGTACAAGTTACAGCCTGTTGAAAATCCCCCGAAAATTTGGATTTTTTTTTCTGCGCCCTATTTTTTGTGAGAAGTGTATGTTGTCATTCCAACGAAGATCCTCGCTTACACACATACTAAGTATTCAATAAAATTTTTTACTTGCGATTATAGGTACTATAAGGCAAGTCTTGCAATCGTGCAGAAAAAAAATTTTGAGATAACTACTAAACATGACATTACGATGATAGAGAATACGAAAAAAGTGGGTCCTACAATTCTGTCTGTCTGTCTGTATGTCTGTCTGTCTGTATGTCTGTCTGTCTGTATGTCCGTCTGTGTGTATATGGATCTACAGCCTGAACCGCTTGACCGATTTTTTTAAAAATTTGTAGTTAAGCTCTGTAAGGTAGCCTACAGAGGGTTTTTTGGAATTGGGTCTCTAGGTCTTGAAATAACGGTACCTGCCATACAACCGATATGATAATACTTATTTTTCTCGAAAACGGCTCTAACGATTTCGATAAAATTTTATGTGATGGATTATTTTTTAATTGCTTTTCTCATTACGCAAACATTTTTTTTGGAAAAGGTCTAAAAACGGTACCCCCCATAGTACCGTTTTATTCAAAACCGACATCCTCATTAATGGCTGACACGATTTTGCTGAAATTTTATATTTAAGAGGTCGTAGATGACATAAAAAAGATTGCATATTAAGATTTGGAAAATTTTATATTTTGAAATTTTTATGGTTTTTTTTTGAATATTTTTTGAAAGGTATTGCTGATTTATTTCAATTTTCTTGTCAAAACACCTTCTTGCAACATCTTAAGACTTGCATACCTAACTTTTAAAAAACTTTGTTTTATTAAAAAATGAAGAATAAAAAACCGATTTTTTAAAAAACTGCTCTTGCAAAAGAATAGCGTTTTTTGGATTTTCGCTTGAAACCTTTGGAATATTTAATTTTAATTTTTTTCCATATTTTGCGTGATTTAATTCAATTTTCATTATTGAATTGTACTTGGCAGCCCTGAGCCCACCAAAGATATTTAGAGCGAATACTAAAACCTTTTACTCAGACTAAATATTTTGGTATTTTACTTAGCACACAATCGCAAGTTCGTGCGACCCAGTCGTGCCCATTTTTTTATTCAATTTACAAAATAGAGGTGTAAAAGTAGTCTTTTATAGTACAATATAGAAGGGTATTAAAAATAACAATAATAGTAATAACGTAATTACTCGCGAATAGTGTAGCATTCAAACGATTGAAGAATTTTTAGAATCAGTGCAGCATTCATTAAGCTCCGTCATATGGAGAGTCCTTGAAGACGAGCGTTCTGACCGATAACGTGGTCATATTCGTAATGATCTTGACCAAAGACCAAACATTTTTACTTCCTTTTGGTCACAACAGTTTTATTGCCTTTTTTGGAAATTTAAAAACTTGGCCTTCTGTATGTGAGCATTGTAGATATTTAAATTTTCTACTGTTTTGTTATCATTAGAAATTTGAAAACTTACTTCTTTCTCTATCCCTAATCGCTTTTTTGCAGCTCGAATCGAACCACGATTTCTCTTTGGGGATAATACTTTTTGTTCTGTGAGAAGAAAAGTTTCTCATGCTGTGTAGAATTACGTTAGATATTATATCAGCTCATGCGTCAAAGTTTCCGTCGACAAAGCACAATGACCAATTCAAATTGAGAAAGAATATATTCAGCCCGTTCAAATTGGCTTTCTCGTGCCGATGCGTTGCTTCTTTGGGTAAAGAAGGCAATTGAGAAACAAAACCTTCTCCAGAAAAAACAAAGTAACCCTGTATAAGACCTTGATCATCCCAGTCCTGCTTTACGGCGCGGAAGCATGGACCTTATCGAAAGTGGATGAAGAAACCCTTGGTCGTTTCAAAAGAAAAATTCTCCGAATGATCTTTGGTCCCATATGCGAAGACAATGTGTGGAGAAAAAGATACAACAACGAGCTGTATGAGCTGTACCGCAACATGGGCAGGGAACAGGAAGAATTTGTCTGAGGTGACACAATCAAGTGGAAGAAGACCGCAACCGACTTAGAGTGCAAAACTGGATAAAGCTTGCTCGAAATCGAAGCCGTTATAGAAGGATGTTATTTGAAGCCCAGGTTGACTCCGATCTGTAATGCCCACCATAGTAAGTAAGTAACATTATGTTCTCGTTTTACTTTACCGTTCCAGTTCACGTTTGAATATGGGGATGAATTATAGACTTTGTTACTGAAGGGCAATGAAAGGATTCTATCGGTGCACCGCTGTGAAAGAATTTTTGGAATTGGTCCAGTGTTTTCCGAGTTCCCAGTTTTGTTTCCGTTCCCGAGGAAACACGGAGAGGAATTATAGCTTATTGTATCTCTTAGGCTCTAGACCAGTTTTAGTTCTCGTTTATGTTCCCGTTACCGATCCCATTCCCGTTAACGTTTCCGTAACCGTGGGAATATCGGAATGATCTAATTAATGGTGACAGAATTTTAAAATCTGTCAAGCTGATTCCAACCTTCCATGCATGTTCCTGTGCATATTTCTGTCCCATGCATGTTCGTTCCTGTGCATATTTCCGTTCCTGGGAATATTGGGATTAAATATTATGTATGAAACTTTCTCTTGGATCACTCTATCTATTTAATAAAAACTGCATCAAGATCCGTAGAGTAATTTAAAAGTTCTAAGCATACAGACGGACAGCGGAAAGCGATTTTGTTTTATAAATAAATAAATAATAAAAATAAATAGGGTGGCGCAACAGAGCGAGGAGCCCCTGGGCCTAGCGCATTTCTCACAACCATGCCTTGTGAGGGAATGGAGGAATGGATTTTGTTTTATACTAAGTAATTATTCACAAAACGCTATGTAGACAAGGTCGTTTTTGTTTTGTCACAAAAAAAAAAAATTATAAACTAGTAACAAAAAGACAATGAAATATTCACTAGAAAAAAAATTGGGGTAGTGGAAGCATTCATAAACTCCTATTGACAACAAGAAAAACAAAACCAACATCACCAGATTCCGTTTAATATCTGAACACCACCTTCGACTGTAATTGTCTCTGTCTCAATCAGAATACTTAGACTAAAGTGTCCCAGTTCCTACTCTTAGGATTAAATTTAGCCGAAGTCTTAACGCAATTGTCAAACTTACTGACCCTAGGCGGGTACTCTAAATTATTCAATATCTTGCTACTAATGCCTTTCGGCCTTAAAATACCTTATGAATTAAAAACTAGAACTAGTTAAAACTAAGAAAATTTTTTAAAAAACTTAGTTTTCATGATCATTTTTTTTGTGTTTTCTTAAAACTAATTAAAACTAATTAAAACTACTTAAATCTACTTAAATCTAGAGCAGCCACAGTAGCTTTTGTTTTTTTTTTGTGTTTTGTAATTTTTTTTTGGGTTTTTTGTGTTTTGTATTTTTTTTTTTTTTGTATTTTGTAATTTAATTTTTTTGGGTTTTTTGTATTTTGTAATTTTTTTTCTTTTTTTTTTGTATTTTGTAATTTTTTTTTTTGGATTTTTGTGATTTTTTTGTTTGCCACTGTACCCACCCCCTATACCCTAAGACTTACACGCTAAACCTGTGTAAGCCAGCCATTGGCGACTCGCTATCAATATCAAATTCATGTTGTTGCTCCGACAACCACCAGAACATTTTCGACGTTTTAACAACGTCACTACGATCGCGATCTGAAACCGCCCTACTGAACCGGAGGAGCTCTTCAGCTTCTCCGCCTACTGCGGTGACGTCTCGGTTGTAAAGGAGCCGTCGTTCCACGGACTTCCGGCAGACGTGGTAGATTAGCGGAACCGCCAATCTATCCTGAATCAGCCCTACCATATCAAAATAGAGGAAAGCCTCCGGTGGGACAAATCCACTGAAGCGCGTTTTCTCCATATATTCAGTGTTGGGGTAATAAGCCCCAAATATCAGGCCATTGGTCGAGGTCATCGCTCTTGCAGTATGACCACGAGTCAGTTTTATAATGAAGTTGTCGATCCTGTTTATTTGAGCCCCGTTGTAAAGGACCTCATTAGGATAATATTTTCTGTACTCCGACTCTGGTGTTCTGTGCAATCCAAGACAGGTACGCAGACACTGTCTCTCAAACACCCGAATCTTTTCCATTTGAGACGCTGTAACATTGAACCACACGGGGCACCCATAGACAATCATTGGCCTTAGGAGGGCCATGTAGCAAATCACCTTCACTCTGCTATCAAGTTGACTGCTGTGAAACAGTCGCCTTGTCAGAGCATAAGCTCCTCTAGCCCTGGCCAGAGCTGCATCCATATGTTTGTTAAAATATAGATACTGATCTAGCCAGATGCCGAGATACTTGACTACTACTTTGTTTGGCAGTGGGTTGCCATGTAGATCAACGATCACCATCACCATGAGGCCCGAGCCAACGAGGTTCTAAACACAATTGTTTCCGATTTCTGGAAGTTGATTTTCAACTTCCAGTCATCGCAATATTGCTGGATCTTATCGAAGTCACGCCGCAAAAGTATTCTGATGACTTCGATCTTTGGACCTGTTCTGTACGCAATAAGGTCGTCGGCGTACGCTATAGCATGGTGAAGAGAACCAATTAGATCGCCGGTGAAAATGCTAAATAGAATAGGAGAACTCACCGCTCCTTGTTGCAGACCGTTCTGTATTTTAAATGATCTGGTAGAAGTTCTATTGCAACTTTTCACAACAAACGTTCTAGCATGAAGCATGTCATTCAGAATATATAGTAGTGGTTTACTCATGCCATATCTGATTAACTTATAAAAAAGACCGTCTAACCAAACGGTATCGAAAGCCTTCTCCAAGTCAACCAGACATGCACCCGTACACTGATTTTTAGCTTTGTTCCATTGAATATCAGATACTAGTTTAGACGCGGCATGTGTGGTATCATGGCCCGCCTTAAAACCGAACTGATTTTCTGGAATAATATGTTTGTCCTCAGCCCATGTGGACAGAGCTCTATTGAGAACTTTCTCGAATACTTTGCTGATACTCGGAAGAAGACTAATTGACCGGAGATTTGCTGGATTGGAACCATCCTTACCTTTTTTAAGGAGAGGATGGACCACTGCCGTCTTCCAACGCACTGGATAATATGCATTATTCAGCGCATTGTTGAACAACGTGGTGTATATGTCCACCGCTTCCGCAGGGAGGTTTCGCAGCACAACATTGGGTATGCCGTCGACTCCTGCTGACTTCTTTTTCTTTATTTTGTGAAAGATGTCCTCGAGGTCCATCTTAGAAACGAACAGGGTGTTATCCCCGTTTCGTTCGGCGATGACTGCATTTGCAAGTCGGTCGTCATTGAACCTAGTGAAACCAGGATTTTCGGATCGCCGATGCGAGATCTCGTCTCTAAGATAGAAGTGTCCAACGAAGGCTCTATTCTCAAGGTCGTTATTAGGGCGAATGCACTCATTCACCTTATATACTCGCTCGAAAACAGCACCCACCGTCTCTACCTTCTCTTGAGCATCTTCCACTATAAAGTGGTCATCATCCAAGATGGCCTCATCAGGATCTATCCCTATTGTCAACAGTAAGTTTTTGTTCTCTGTCGTCCTTTGGAAACCTCCTGTGCAAGAATTTGAGTCTCGACAGGAGTCTACTTTTTTGTTTGTAAAGTGCGTCTATTGTCGCGTTTCTGTACATGTTCGTAGAGTCATGTTGCCTATATTTAGGAACTGTCCTGTCCATTGTACTACGGATTGCATCCTCCATACGTTGCAGGTATCCATCGATCTCAACGTTCGACAGATTCCTGTTGCATGGTGGCGCAATACCGTTCGAACGAAGTTCCCTTGAGAGGGCACCGGAAAAGCGCGGCCAACGTGTCTTACCGTAGTTGTAAGAGTGCGTCGGCACGTACTCCTCCAGTTTCACAAGGTCGTTCGGAAGCAGTATGACGGCGGCAAGTCCACAGTGGTCACTGTCGTACTCAACCGCGGTCAAACAATTTTTCGTCCGTCGAAGAATGTCGTCGGTCAGTCTCAGTCTTGAGTCTAAAAGCAATAGATCCAAATAAGAGCCACTTCGAGGATATGAAGGCCTGTCAGTAGCCAGCAGATCGACTTTACACTCAATGCTGTGGAGCCCCAGCCAATTGAATAGCTGGGTCCCCCTTAGATTGGCTAATCGATTTCCCCAATCTTGGTGTTTAGCATTGTAATCACCGGCCAAAAGGAAATAGTTTTCTTCTGAGTTCAGCTTCAGACATCGAAAAAGTGTTTCAAGCTCTGTTATAAAACATGAATTTTGAGAAGCCTCCGGCGCATAGATCGCAACCACATACAAGCGCCTCCCCTGTTGGAGAGGGATGCATACAATACACGCTTCCAGCAACTGGAATCGGCGTACTTCACCACTATATATTACCTTATGAGCAATGCCCTTACGTATGAAGATCGCAACCCCACCCGCGAAAGTCGAGTTGGGTCGGTCCCTCCTTACGATAATGTAATTGTTATCCGTCAATTTGTGATGCTGGTTTAGCCTAGTTTCGCTAACCATACATACATCAGGACGTTGGTCTTTTAACAACTAAAAGAAGTTGGCTCGTCGTTCTACCCTAACTAGCGAACTCACATTCACGGCTAGGATCTTGAAAGGCCTCTGCGGCAGCGCGCTCGTTGATCCAAAAATTGCGCAAGCGACGGCACTGCACGGTAGATCAAGTCCACCCTACGCGCCTGCTCACTTATTTGCCGTGGTAGTTCACTCATTTGTGCCTGAATGACACGCAGAGCGACCATCACCTCTGACTCCCCAGTCGCAGCCTTAGACACAGATGGCTGTGTGGCCGCTTTCTGAGGAGGCTGTACCGTTTTCCCAGCCCCCCACGCCATTTGGGCGTAAGAGACTTCGGGAACGACGGCCCTTGGAATTGGTCTGGCTGTTTGCCTTCCCTCATCCTTAGTTGCTGTTGGAGCAGCTTTTTTTGATTTTTTAATAATCTGGTATCGAGGACAACCCCGATAATTAGCAGGGTGCCCATCTCCACCACAGAGAACGAACTTCAGTAGGGTCATGTCTTCGACCCTTGTCTCACCGAGCTTGCACTCTTTGTCGTTGTGGTTCTCTCCACACTTGACGCACCTCGACTGCATTTGGCAGTTGAATGCGGCGTGACCGAACCGTTGGCAACGAAGACATTGTAAAATGTCCCCGTGCCTGTTTAATTTTTCCCATCTTACCATCTGGTAGTCCAGGACGGAGATTTTCCTTAGACTCTCCAGACGGCTATTGGGTGATAAAGTGACGAGGAACATCGGCAATAGCCGCTTCTCCCGTCTTGCCTTGGCCGTGGTGAACGACTTGACCCCGATGAACTCGATATCGTCGCCCGCCAACCTGCGGAGTTGAACTAAGAGCTCCTCTGGGTCAGAGATAGGTTCTACCCCTTTCACAACATGCATTTTGGTTTCTCCTCTTTGGGAGTAAAAGTAAAATGTTCGGTGGCTGTCACTTTCAACAAGTCCCGAACGATCTTATGGTCACCAATGTTTTCACATTGGATCGCATGCCGATCTTGACCTAATCGTTTTATAGTAAATTTATCGCCAACGGCTTACTTACATATATTATTATTATTATTATTATTATAAATTCTTTATTTTGATAAAATCTCGAAAAATTTACATAAAAAATACAAAGAACATTAGCATGGCAAAAATTATTTGCCGTCTGCCTGAAATTTGACTTAAACGAGGTTTAATGAAAAGAAAGTAAGTACTTACATATATTTTTCGTTGCTTGCAACTCCATTTTTAGGGTGTTAATAGGGGGCACCCTGCTTTTTTGTGGCTTCTTCTGCTGTTGTTGTGCTGGCTGCTGCTGTGCTGGCTGCTGCTGTTGTTCTGCTGGCTGCTTCTGCTGCTTTTGGGCTTGACTCGTTGTCGCGGCTTTTATAGCCGCGGTCCCCCGTGGCTGCTCATTGGTAGCAGTTTTCTTAATTACTTCAGCTTTTTTAGCTGTAGTCCCGCGTTGCTGCACGGGCGCAGTCTTTTTGTTCGCAGTTTTTTCTGCTGCTGCTGGTCGCTGTTGTTGTTTTGGCGCATCAACTTTTGACTGCGACTGTTGTTGATGTGCCTCCCTCTCCGCTCGCCTGCGAGCCTCTTGCCTTTCTTTAATTTCGGCAATTTCCTTACTTAATTTTCCCAGCGTCTCGGTGAGAAACCGCATCCGCTTTTCGTATTCATCGTTGTTGTCGTTGTTTTCGTTGTTTTCGTTGTTGTCGATGTTGTTGTCTGCCAAGGCAGCGAACGAATTGCCGCTACCTGTATAACGGCCCTCGCCACCGTTTGATTCATAATCGTAAGTCGAATTGAGACTTAAGATGCTTTCTGAACTGGTCGACATTACATCGTCGTCGACCTCCTCTGCCGCTCCCTTCACCTTTTGCTTTCGGGGCACTAAATTCGTCTTTACTTTTAGGCGCCGCCTCCTCTTAACTGCAGTTCCAGCTGCCTCTGATGTTGTTGCGGTTGTTGCCGCTATCAGTTTTGCGGTTGTTGCCGCTGCTGTTGAATTTGTTGTTGATTCCAACAATTCTTTATTCGCAGAGGCATCTTTCGATGCCCCTGCCCTTTTCTCCTTGACCATCTGTTTTTTTTTTTCAGTCAATAGCGTTTTCTACCTCCCGGTTATGAAAAAAAGCTTCCAAAATTTTGGTCGCCTCTGAGTGGGATTTGAACCCACGACCCTTGGCTTCAGAGTCCGCCACTCTACTACTCTGCTAACTTTTAGTTATCAAATCGATAACTTAATTTGCACATAAACTTGCACTCACTTGTAAAAATACTGACACTGCTCTGCTGAAGTCTTTCCTGCTCGAAAGTCAAAGATCGACTGATGACGGGCGTGTGACACTTGCACTAGGTTATCGGGGTAGTTGTAGGTTGATGTGTAAAAAGTCTACTTATGCGTACAAAAAAGTTATTTATAGAATCTTTTGGTATGTTTGCGAGTTGTTGCTGGTTGTGATAAATCTATTTGTGTGGTGTGGTTTCTAGTAAGAAATTTGGTTACATATTTGATTTAAAAGGAGATGTTGATGCATTGAGAAAAAAAGAAGAATGCATTGCCAAGACTGAGATTTGAACCGGGGCCTATGGCGTGTAGGACGTTCGACATTTCATTTTCATTTTCAATTCATTTTTATTAAACTTTTCTTATATCTACTTACATGCTAACAAAAATGTGTAAAACTAGCTTATATAATAACTTAATTAACTAACTGACCCTAGGCGGGTACTCTAAATTATTCAATATCTTACTACTAATGCCTTTCGGCCTTAAAATACCTTATGAATTAAAAACTAGAACTTGTTTAAACTAAGACAGTTTTTGAAAAAACTTAGTTTTCGGGATCATTTTTTTGTGTTTTCTTAAAACTAATTAAAACTAATTAAAACTACTTAAATCTACTTAAATCTAGAGCAGCCACAGTAGCTTTTGGTTTTTTTTGTGTTTTGTAATTTTTTTTGGGTTTTTTGTATTTTGTATTTTGTTTTTTTTGTATTTTGTAATTTAATTTTTTTGGGTTTTTTGTATTTTGCAATTTTTTTTCTTTTTTTTTTTGTATTTTGTAATTTTTTTTTTGATTTTTGTGATTTTTTTGTTTGCTACTGTACCCACCCCCTATACCCTAAGACTTACACGCTAAGCCTGTGTAAGCCAGCCATTGGCGACTCGCTATCAATATCAAATTCATGTTGTTGCTCCGACAACCACCAGAACATTTTCGACGTTTTAACAACGTCACTACGATCGCGATCTGAAACCGCCCTACTGAACCGGAGGAGCTCTTCAGCTTCTCCGCCTACTGCGGTGACGTCTCGGTTGTAAAGGAGCCGTCGTTCCACGGACTTCCGGCAGACGTGGTAGATTAGCGGAACCGCCAATCTATCCTAAATCAGCCCTACCATATCAAAATAGAGGAAAGCCTCCGGTGGGACAAATCCACTGAAGCGCGTTTTCTCCATATATTCAGTGTTGGGGTAATAAGCCCCAAATATCAGGCCATTGGTCGAGGTCATCGCTCTTGCAGTATGACCACGAGTCAGTTTTATAATGAAGTTGTCGATCCTGTTTATTTGAGCCCCGTTGTAAAGGACCTCATTAGGATAATATTTTCTGTACTCCGAATCTGGTGTTCTGTGCAATCCAAGACAGGTACGCAGACACTGTCTCTCAAACACCCGAATCTTTTCCATTTGAGACGCTGTAACATTGAACCACACGGGGCACCCATAGACAATCATTGGCCTTAGGAGGGCCATGTAGCAAATCACCTTCACTCTGCTATCAAGTAGACTGCTGTGAAACAGTCGCCTTGTCAGAGCAAAAGCTCCTCTAGCCCTGGCCAGAGCTGCATCCATATGTTTGTTAAAATATAGATACTGATCTAGCCAGATGCCGAGATACTTGACTACTAATTTGTTTGGCAGTGGGTTGCCATGTAGATCAACGATCACCAGCTTTCGCCAGTTCTTTCTCGTATCCCATGAGGCCCGAGCCAACGAGGTTCTAAACACAATTGTTTCCGATTTCTGGAAGTTCATTTTCAACTTCCAGTCATCGCAATATTGCTGGATCTTATCGAAGTCACGCTGCAAAAGTATTCTGATGACTTCGATCTTTGGACCTGTTCTGTATCTACGCAATAAGGTCGTCGGCGTACGCTATAGCATGGTGAAGGGAACCAATTAGATCGCCGGTGAAAATGCTAAATAGAATAGGAGAATTCACCGCTCCTTGTTGCAGACCGTTCTGTATTTTAAAAGTTCTTGTAGAAGTTCTATTGCAACTTTTCACAACAAACGTTCTACCATGAAGCATGTCATTCAGAATATATAGTAGTTTTTACAGCGTTCGGTTCAGATCCGCCGTATCCAGCCGCTTTCTAGCTACATCCGGTGTTCCCCAAGGCAGCCATTTAGGCCCTCTCCTCTTCATTCTCAGTATTAACGACATTGAAATGATCATCAAACACTCCTCTATCTCCCTCTATGCGGACGATACTAAGTTTTACCGGATCATTTCTTCTTCTGAAGACTCTTCCCACCTCCAACACGACCTCGACAATTTTTCAATATGGTGCTCCAAAAACTGCCTGGAGCTAAATGTTTCCAAGTGCCAATCAATAACCTTCTCACGAAAACGCATCAAGACTACTCCCCGTCTCTATCTTCTAAACGGTCAAATCATTTCCACCGTTGAGGTGATCCGGGACCTTGGGATTATTTGCGACCGTGAGCTGAATTTCCTCAAGCATATCGACGATATAATCCTTAAGGCAAATTCAGCACTTGGCTTCGTGAAACGATGGTCCAAAGAATTTGCTGACCCCTACGTAACCCGATCCCTTTACATTTCATTTGTCCGTCCGCTTCTTGAATACGCTTGTCAGGTCTGGTCGCCTTTCCAACAAGTGCACATTGCCAGAATTGAGAGCATTCAACGCCGTTTCCTCCGTTTTGCTCTTCGAGGTCTTAATTGGAGTAATTCTCTGATATTACCCCCTTATCAAGACCGAATCAAACTCCTAAACCTAAATACGCTGAAAGATCGAAGAGAAATATTTGACATTCTCTTCATTCACCGAATCCTCACAGGTACCATTGACTGTCCAGCCCTTACCGAATCCATTTTTCTAAATACTAACCCTCGTAACACCCGGAACCCCCGTCTCTTCTATCTTCTCACCCATCGAACCTCTTACGGCTCCAATGAACCCATCTCCCGAATGCTGAGGAATGTCAACTCCCACTCCTCTTGCTTTGACTTCTATATGAGTACTCCCTGCCTAAAACTTCGTCTCCTAAGCCCTCCAACTACTTAGTAAGTCTTAGCTATTAAGTTTCTTAGTTTGTAAATTAATAGCTTGTACTCCAGCCTAAAACTTTGTCTCCAAAGCCCTCCAACTAGTTTGTAAGTCTTAGCTATTAAGTTTCTTAGTTTGTAAGTTAATAGCTTGTATTAAGCCTAATAAATGGGGGTTTTGCCCCCACCAAAATTAAATTAAATTAAATTAAATTAAATTAGTGGTTTACTCATGCCATATCTGATTTACTTATAAAAAAGACCGTCTAACCAAACGGTATCGAAAGCCTTCTCCAAGTCAACCAGACATGCACCCGTACACTGATTTTTAGCTTTGTTCCATTGAATATCAGATACTAGTTTAGACGCGGCATGGGTGGTATCATGGCCCGCCTTAAAACCGAACTGATTTTCTGGAATAATATGTTTGTCCTCAGCCTATGTGGACAGAGCTCTATTGAGAACTTTCTCGAATACTTTGCTGATACTCGGAAGAAGACTAATTGACCGGAGATTTGCTGGATTGGAACCATCCTTACCTTTTTTAAGGAGAGGATGGACCACTGCCGTCTTCCAACGCACTGGATAATATGCATTATTCAGCGCATTGTTGAACAACGTGGTGTATATGTCCACCGCTTCCGCAGGGAGGTTTCGCAGCACAACATTGGGTATGCCGTCGACTCCTGCTGACTTCTTTTTCTTTATTTTGTGAAAGATGTCCTCGAGGTCCATCTTAGAAACGAACAGGGTGTTATCCCCGTTTCGTTCGGCGATGACTGCATTTGCAAGTCGGTCGTCATTGAACCTAGTGAAACCAGGATTTTCGGATCGCCGATGCGAGATCTCGTCTCTAAGATAGAAGTGTCCAACGAAGGCTCTATTCTCAAGGTCGTAATTAGGGCGAATGCACTCATTCACTTTATATACTCGCTCGAAAACAGCACCCACCGTCTCTACCTTCTCTTGAGCATCTTCCACTATAAAGTGGTCATCATCCAAGATGGCCTCATCAGGATCCATCCCTATTGTCAAAAGTAAGTTTTTGTTCTCTGTCGTCCTTTGAAGTCTAATACCCTGAAGGTCATTTTGATCTTTTCTCCTAAAAATTTTATTTATTTCCGGAAACATACTCGGGTTGTTGGATTGTACAGCCCGAATTTTGTTGTTCCAGAAAAGCGATATAGAGATTCTGTAATTTTCTTTAATTAACTCCATACGTTGCAGGTATCCATCGATCTCAACCTTCGACAGATTCCTGTTGCATGGTGGCGCAATACCGTTCGAACGAAGTTCCCTTGAGAGGGCACCGGAAAAGCGCGGCCAACGTGTCTTACTGTAGTTGTAAGAGTGTGTCGGCACGTACTCCTCCAGTTCCACAAGGTCGTTCGGAAGCAGTATGACGGCGGCAAGTCCACAGTGGTCACTGTCGTACTCAACCGTCGTCAAACAATTTTTCGTCCGTCGAAGAATGTCGTCGGTCAGTCTCAGTCTTGAGTCTAAAAGCAATAGATCCAAATAAGAGCCACTTTGAGGATATGAAAGCCTGTCAGTAGCCAGCAGATCGACTTTACACTCAATGCTGTGGAGCCCCAGCCAATTGAATAGCTGGGTCCCCCTTCGATTGGCTAATCGATTTCCCCTATCTTGGTGTTTAGCATTGTAATCACCGGCCAAAAGGAAATAGTTTTCTTCTGAGTTCAGCTTCAGACATCGAAAAAGTGTTTCAAGCTCTGTTATAAAACATGAATTTTGAGAAGCCTCCGGTGCATAGATCGCAACCACATACAAGCGCCTCCCCTGTTGGAGAGGGATGCATACAATACACGCTTCCAGCAACTGGAATCGGCGTACTTCACCACTATATATTACCTTATGAGCAATGCCCTTACGTATGAAGATCGCAACCCCACCCGCGAAAGTCGAGTTGGGTCGGTCCCTCCTTACGATAATGTAATTGTTATCCGTCAATTTGTGATGCTGGTTTAGCCTAGTTTCGCTAACCATACATACATCAGGACGTTGGTCTTTTAACAACTAAAAGAAGTTGGCTCGTCGTTCTACCCTAACTAGCGAACTCACATTCACGGCTAGGATCTTGAAAGGCCTCTGCGGCAGCGCGCTCGTTGATCCAAAAATTGCGCAAGCGACGGCACTGCACGGTAGATCAAGTCCACCCTACGCGCCTGCTCACTTATTTGCCGTGGTAGTTCACTCATTTGTGCCTGAATGACACGCAGAGCGACCATCACCTCTGACTCCCCAGTCGCAGCCTTAGACACAGATGGCTGTGTGGCCGCTTTCTGAGGAGGCTGTACCGTTTTCCCAGCCCCCCACGCCATTTGGGCGTAAGAGACTTCGGGAACGACGGCCCTTGGAATTGGTCTGGCTGTTTGCCTTCCCTCATCCTTAGTTGCTTAGTTGGAGCAGCTTTTTTTGATTTTTTAATAATCTGGTATCGAGGACAACCCCGATAATTAGCAGGGTGCCCATCTCCACCACAGAGAACGAACTTCAGTAGGGTCTTGTCTTCGACCCTTGTCTCACCGAGCTTGCACTCTTTGTCGTTGTGGTTCTCTCCACACTTGACGCACCTCGACTGCATTTGGCAGTTGAATGCGGCGTGACCGAACCGTTGGCAACGAAGACATTGTAAAATGTCCCCGTGCCTGTTTAATTTTTCCCATCTTACCATCTGGTAGTCCAGGACGGAGATTTTCCTTAGACTCTCCAGACGGCTATTGGGTGATAAAGTGACGAGGAACATCGGCAATAGCCGCTTCTCCCGTCTTGCCTTGGCCGTGGTGAACGACTTGACCCCGATGAACTCGAGATCGTCGCCCGCCAACCTGCGGAGTTGAACTAAGAGCTCCTCTGGGTCAGAGATAGGTTCTACCCCTTTCAACAACATGCATTTTGGTTTCTCCTCTTTGGGAGTAAAAGTAAAATGTTCGGTCGCTGTCACTTTCAACAACTCCCGAACGATCTTATGGTCACCAATGTTTTCACATTGGATCGCATGCCGATCTTGACCTAATCGTTTTATAGTAAATTTATCGCCAATGGCTTACTTACATATATTTTTCGTTGCTTGCAACTCCATTTTTAGGGTGTTAATAGGGGGCACCCTGCTTTTTTGTGGCTTCTTCTGCTGTTGTTGTGCTGGCTGCTGCTGTGCTGGCTGCTGCTGTGCTGGCTGCTGCTGTTGTTCTGCTGGCTGCTTCTGCTGCTTTTGGGCTTGACTCGTTGTCGCGGCTTTTATAGCCGCGGTCCCCCGTGGCTGCTCATTGGTAGCAGTTTTCTTAATTACTTCAGCTTTTTTAGCTGTAGTCCCGCGTTGCTGCACGGGCGCAGTCTTTTTGTTCGCAGTTTTTTCTGCTGCTGCTGGTCGCTGTTGTTGTTTTGGCGCATCAACTTTTGACTGCGACTGTTGTTGATGCGCCTCCCTCTCCGTTCGCCTGCGAGCCTCTTGCCTTTCTTTAATTTCGGCAATTTCCTTACTTAATTTTCCCAGCGTCTCGGTGAGAAACCGCATCCGCTTTTCGTATTCATCGTTGTTGTCGTTGTTTTCGTTGTTTTCGTTGTTTTCGTTGTTGTCGATGTTGTTGTCTGCCAAGGCAGCGAACGAATTGCCGCTACCTGTATAACGACCCTCGCCACCGTTTGATTCATAATCGTAAGTCGAATTGAGACTTACGATGCTTTTTGAACTGGTCGACATTACATCGTCGTCGACCTCCTCTGCCGCTCCCTTCACCTTTTGCTTTCGGGGCACTAAATTCGTCTTTACTTTTAGGCGCCGCCTCCTCTTAACTGCAGTTCCAGCTGCCTCTGATGTTGTTGCGGTTGTTGCCGCTATCAGTTTTGCGGTTGTTGCCGCTGCTGTTGAATTTGTTGTTGATTCCAACAATTCTTTATTCGCAGAGGCATCTTTCGATGCCCCTGCCCTTTTCTCCTTGACCATCTGTTTTTTTTTTCAGTCAATAGCGTTTTCTACCTCCCGGTTATGAAAAAAAGCTTCCAAAATTTTGGTCGCCTCTGAGTGGGATTTGAACCCACGACCCTTGGCTTCAGAGTCCGCCACTCTACTACTCTGCTAACTTTTAGTTATCAAATCGATAACTTAATTTGCACATAAACTTGCACTCACTTGTAAAAATACTGACACTGCTCTGCTGAAGTCTTTCCTGCTCGAAAGTCAAAGATCGACTGATGACGGGCGTGTGACACTTGCACTAGGTTATCGGGGTAGTTGTAGGTTGATGTGTAAAAAGTCTACTTATGCGTACAAAAAAGTTATTTATAGAATCTTTTGGTATGTTTGCGAGTTGTTGCTGGTTGTGATAAATCTATTTGTGTGGTGTGGTTTCTAGTAAGAAATTTGGTTACATATTTGATTTAAAAGGAGATGTTGATGCATTGAGAAAAAAAGAAGAATGCATTGCCAAGACTGAGATTTGAACCGGGGCCTATGGCGTGTAGGACGCTCGACATTTCATTTTCATTTTCAATTCATTTTTATTAAACTTTTCTTATATCTACTTACATGCTAACAAAAATGTGTAAAACTAGCTTATATAATAACTTAATTAACTTACTGACCCTAGGCGGGTACTCTAAATTATTCAATATCTTACTACTAATGCCTTTCGGCCTTAAAATACCTTATGAATTAAAAACTAGAACTTGTTTAAACTAAGACAGTTTTTGAAAAAACTTAGTTTTCGGGATCATTTTTTTGTGTTTTCTTAAAACTAATTAAAACTAATTAAAACTACTTAAATCTACTTAAATCTAGAGCAGCCACAGTAGCTTTTGGTTTTTTTTGTGTTTTGTAATTTTTTTTGGGTTTTTTGTATTTTGTATTTTGTTTTTTTTGTATTTTGTAATTTAATTTTTTTGGGTTTTTTGTATTTTGCAATTTTTTTTCGGAGGAGCTCTTCAGCTTCTCCGCCTACTGCGGTGACGTCTCGGTTGTAAAGGAGCCGTCGTTCCACGGACTTTCGGCAGACGTGGTAGATTAGCGGAACCGCCAATCTATCCTGAATCAGCCCTACCATATCAAAATAGAGGAAAGCCTCCGGTGGGACAAATCCACTGAAGCGCGTTTTCTCCATATATTCAGTGTTGGGGTAATAAGCCCCAAATATCAGGCCATTGGTCGAGGTCATCGCTCTTGCAGTATGACCACGAGTCAGTTTTATAATGAAGTTGTCAATCCTGTTTATTTGAGCCCCGTTGTAAAGGACCTCATTAGGATAATATTTTCTGTACTCCGAATCTGGTGTTCTGTGCAATCCAAGACAGGTACGCAGACACTGTCTCTCAAACACCCGAATCTTTTCCATTTGAGACGCTGTAACATTGAACCACACGGGGCACCCATAGACAATCATTGGCCTTAGGAGGGCCATGTAGCAAATCACCTTCACTCTGCTATCAAGTAGACTGCTGTGAAACAGTCGCCTTGTCAGAGCAAAAGCTCCTCTAGCCCTGGCCAGAGCTGCATCCATATGTTTGTTAAAATATAGATACTGATCTAGCCAGATGCCGAGATACTTGACTACTACTTTGTTTGGCAGTGGGTTGCCATGTAGATCAACGATCACCAGCTTTCGCCAGTTCTTTCTCGTATCCCATGAGGCCCGAGCCAACGAGGTTCTAAACACAATTGTTTCCGATTTCTGGAAGTTGATTTTCAACTTCCAGTCATCGCAATATTGCTGGATCTTATCGAAGTCACGCTGCAAAAGTATTCTGATGACTTCGATCTTTGGACCTGTTCTGTATCTACGCAATAAGGTCGTCGGCGTACGCTATAGCATGGTGAAGGGAACCAATTAGATCGCCGGTGAAAATGCTAAATAGAATAGGAGAATTCACCGCTCCTTGTTGCAGACCGTTCTGTATTTTAAAAGTTCTTGTAGAAGTTCTATTGCAACTTTTCACAACAAACGTTCTACCATGAAGCATGTCATTCAGAATATATAGTAGTTTTTACAGCGTTCGGTTCAGATCCGCCGTATCCAGCCGCTTTCTAGCTACATCCGGTGTTCCCCAAGGCAGCCATTTAGGCCCTCTCCTCTTCATTCTCAGTATTAACGACATTGAAATGATCATCAAACACTCCTCTATCTCCCTCTATGCGGACGATACTAAGTTTTACCGGATCATTTCTTCTTCTGAAGACTCTTCCCACCTCCAACACGACCTCGACAATTTTTCAATATGGTGCTCCAAAAACTGCCTGGAGCTAAATGTTTCCAAGTGCCAATCAATAACCTTCTCATGAAAACGCATCAAGACTACTCCCCGTCTCTATCTTCTAAACGGTCAAATCATTTCCACCGTTGAGGTGATCCGGGACCTTGGGATTATTTGCGACCGTGAGCTGAATTTCCTCAAGCATATCGACGATATAATCCTTAAGGCAAATTCAGCACTTGGCTTCGTGAAACGATGGTCCAAAGAATTTGCTGACCCCTACGTAACCCGATCCCTTTACATTTCATTTGTCCGTCCGCTTCTTGAATACGCTTGTCAGGTCTGGTCGCCTTTCCAACAAGTGCACATTGCCAGAATTGAGAGCATTCAACGCCGTTTCCTCCGTTTTGCTCTTCGAGGTCTTAATTGGAGTAATCCTCTGATATTACCCCCTTATCAAGACCGAATCAAACTCCTAAACCTAAATACGCTGAAAGATCGAAGAGAAATATTTGACATTCTCTTCATTCACCGAATCCTCACAGGTACCATTGACTGTCCAGCCCTTACCGAATCCATTTTTCTAAATACTAACCCTCGTAACACCCGGAACCCCCGTCTCTTCTATCTTCTCACCCATCGAACCTCTTACGGCTCCAATGAACCCATCTCCCGAATGCTGAGGAATGTCAACTCCCACTCCTCTTGCTTTGACTTCTATATGAGTACTCCCTGCCTAAAACTTCGTCTCCTAAGCCCTCCAACTACTTAGTAAGTCTTAGCTATTAATTTTCTTAGTTTGTAAATTAATAGCTTGTACTCCAGCCTAAAACTTTGTCTCCAAAGCCCTCCAACTAGTTTGTAAGTCTTAGCTATTAAGTTTCTTAGTTTGTAAGTTAATAGCTTGTATTAAGCCTAATAAATGGGGGTTTTGCCCCCACCAAAATTAAATTAAATTAAATTAAATTAAATTAGTGGTTTACTCATGCCATATCTGATTAACTTATAAAAAAGACCGTCTAACCAAACGGTATCGAAAGCCTTCTCCAAGTCAACCAGACATGCACCCGTACACTGATTTTTAGCTTTGTTCCATTGAATATCAGATACTAGTTTAGACGCGGCATGTGTGGTATCATGGCCCGCCTTAAAACCGAACTGATTTTCTGGAATAATATGTTTGTCCTCAGCCCATGTGGACAGAGCTCTATTGAGAACTTTCTCGAATACTTTGCTGATACTCGGAAGAAGACTAATTGACCGGAGATTTGCTGGATTGGAACCATCCTTACCTTTTTTAAGGAGAGGATGGACCACTGCCGTCTTCCAACGCACTGGATAATATGCATTATTCAGCGCATTGTTGAACAACGTGGTGTATATGTCCACCGCTTCCGCA
The DNA here is from genome assembly GCA_914767635.1 of Melanostoma mellinum. Classification (NCBI taxonomy): domain Eukaryota; kingdom Metazoa; phylum Arthropoda; class Insecta; order Diptera; family Syrphidae; genus Melanostoma; species Melanostoma mellinum. The sequence continues at coordinate 85,213,108 of OU612058.1, forward strand.
GGGAGGTTTCGCAGCACAACATTGGGTATGCCGTCGACTCCTGCTGACTTCTTTTTCTTTATTTTGTGAAAGATGTCCTCGAGGTCCATCTTAGAAACGAACAGGGTGTTATCCCCGTTTCGTTCGGCGATGACTGCATTTGCAAGTCGGTCGTCATTGAACCTAGTGAAACCAGGATTTTCGGATCGCCGATGCGAGATCTCGTCTCTAAGATAGAAGTGTCCAACGAAGGCTCTATTCTCAAGGTCGTAATTAGGGCGAATGCACTCATTCACTTTATATACTCGCTCGAAAACAGCACCCACCGTCTCTACCTTCTCTTGAGCATCTTCCACTATAAAGTGGTCATCATCCAAGATGGCCTCATCAGGATCTATCCCTATTGTCAAAAGTAAGTTTTTGTTCTCTGTCGTCCTTTGAAGTCTAATACCCTGAAGGTCATTTTGATCTTTTCTCCTAAAAATTTTATTTATTTCCGGAAACATACTCGGGTTGTTGGATTGTACAGCCCGAATTTTGTTGTTCCAGAAAAGCGATATAGAGATTCTGTAATTTTCTTTAATTAACTCCATACGTTGCAGGTATCCATCGATCTCAACGTTCGACAGATTCCTGTTGCATGGTGGCGCAATACCGTTCGAACGAAGTTCCCTTGAGAGGGCACCGGAAAAGCGCGGCCAACGTGTCTTACCGTAGTTGTAAGAGTGCGTCGGCACGTACTCCTCCAGTTCCACAAGGTCGTTCGGAAGCAGTATGACGGCGGCAAGTCCACAGTGGTCACTGTCGTACTCAACCGTCGTCAAACAATTTTTCGTCCGTCGAAGAATGTCGTCGGTCAGTCTCAGTCTTGAGTCTAAAAGCAATAGATCCAAATAAGAGCCACTTTGAGGATATGAAAGCCTGTCAGTAGCCAGCAGATCGACTTTACACTCAATTCTGTGGAGCCCCAGCCAATTGAATAGCTGGGTCCCCCTTCGATTGGCTAATCGATTTCCCCTATCTTGGTGTTTAGCATTGTAATCACCGGCCAAAAGGAAATAGTTTTCTTCTGAGTTCAGCTTCAGACATCGAAAAAGTGTTTCAAGCTCTGTTATAAAACATGAATTTTGAGAAGCCTCCGGTGCATAGATCGCAACCACATACAAGCGCCTCCCCTGTTGGAGAGGGATGCATACAATACACGCTTCCAGCAACTGGAATCGGCGTACTTCACCACTATATATTACCTTATGAGCAATGCCCTTACGTATGAAGATCGCAACCCCACCCGCGAAAGTCGAGTTGGGTCGGTCCCTCCTTACGATAATGTAATTGTTATCCGTCAATTTGTGATGCTGGTTTAGCCTAGTTTCGCTAACCATACATACATCAGGACGTTGGTCTTTTAACAACTAAAAGAAGTTGGCTCGTCGTTCTACCCTAACTAGCGAACTCACATTCACGGCTAGGATCTTGAAAGGCCTCTGCGGCAGCGCGCTCGTTGATCCAAAAATTGCGCAAGCGACGGCACTGCACGGTAGATCAAGTCCACCCTACGCGCCTGCTCACTTATTTGCCGTGGTAGTTCACTCATTTGTGCCTGAATGACACGCAGAGCGACCATCACCTCTGACTCCCCAGTCGCAGCCTTAGACACAGATGGCTGTGTGGCCGCTTTCTGAGGAGGCTGTACCGTTTTCCCAGCCCCCCACGCCATTTGGGCGTAAGAGACTTCGGGAACGACGGCCCTTGGAATTGGTCTGGCTGTTTGCCTTCCCTCATCCTTAGTTGCTGTTGGAGCAGCTTTTTTTGATTTTTTAATAATCTGGTATCGAGGACAACCCCGATAATTAGCAGGGTGCCCATCTCCACCACAGAGAACGAACTTCAGTAGGGTCTTGTCTTCGACCCTTGTCTCACCGAGCTTGCACTCTTTGTCGTTGTGGTTCTCTCCACACTTGACGCACCTCGACTGCATTTGGCAGTTGAATGCGGCGTGACCGAACCGTTGGCAACGAAGACATTGTAAAATGTCCCCGTGCCTGTTTAATTTTTCCCATCTTACCATCTGGTAGTCCAGGACGGAGATTTTCCTTAGACTCTCCAGACGGCTATTGGGTGATAAAGTGACGAGGAACATCGGCAATAGCCGCTTCTCCCGTCTTGCCTTGGCCGTGGTGAACGACTTGACCCCGATGAACTCGAGATCGTCGCCCGCCAACCTGCGGAGTTGAACTAAGAGCTCCTCTGGGTCAGAGATAGGTTCTACCCCTTTCAACAACATGCATTTTGGTTTCTCCTCTTTGGGAGTAAAAGTAAAATGTTCGGTCGCTGTCACTTTCAACAACTCCCGAACGATCTTATGGTCACCAATGTTTTCACATTGGATCGCATGCCGATCTTGACCTAATCGTTTTATAGTAAATCTATCGCCAATAGCGGACTTACATATATTTTTCGTTGCTTGCAGGGGGCACCCTGCTTTTTTGTGGCTTCTTCTGCTGTTGTTGTGCTGGCTGCTGCTGCGCTGGCTGCTGCTGTTGTTCTGCTGGCTGCTTCTGCTGCTTTTGGGCTTGACTCGTTGTCGCGGCTTTTATAGCCGCGGTCCCCCGTGGCTGCTCATTGGTAGCAGTTTTCTTAATTACTTCAGCTTTTTTAGCTGTAGTCCCGCGTTGCTGCACGGGCGCAGTCTTTTTGTTCGCAGTTTTTTCTGCTGCTGCTGGTCGCTGTTGTTGTTTTGGCGCATCAACTTTTGACTGCGACTGTTGTTAATGCGCCTCCCTCTCCGCTCGCCTGCGAGCCTCTTGCCTTTCTTTAATTTCGGCAATTTCCTTACTTAATTTTCCCAGCGTCTCGGTGAGAAACCGCATCCGCTTTTCGTATTCATCGTTGTTGTCGTTTTTTCGTTGTTTTCGTTGTTGTCGATGTTGTTGTCTGCCAAGGCAGCGAACAAATTGCCGCTGCCTGTATAACGGCCCTCGCCACCGTTTGATTCATAATCGTAAGTCGAATTGAGACTTACGATGCTTTCTGAACTGGTCGACATTACATCATCGTCGACCTCCTCTGCCGCTCCCTTCACCTTTTGCTTTCGGGGCACTAAATTCGTCTTTAAGAGCCCGACCCATAGAATCCGTTGCGTCCGTTCGCTGCCGGATTCACCTGACAGCTCGATTAAATACACACGATCTTATGAGAGGTGACCCATAAGCATCGGATGCAACGGACGCAACGCAAAAAGTAGCCCAACTTTTAACTTTTTGCGTCCGGCAAAAGAGAGACATGCGCAGTCATAACCAATTTGAAGTTTTCTTGTATATGGAAAAAGTGACAATGGGCGCGTTCAAGAACCTATCGGATAGCCTATCTCGGATAGCCGTATCTTGGATACCATTTTTTTTTTTGCTGCAGACAACAGCTGTGAAATATTAAAATTCGACTTTCGAAAACAGAAAAACATTCAAAATATCATTGCTAGACGATTATAACTTATTTTTTTCCATTTCCCGCACGTAAACAACAACAACAAGCTATCCGGATACGATTCTTGAACGCCCCCATTTTGACTAAATTTATCTGTCAAAACACCGCAACGGATTCTATGGGTCACCCCTATCCGTTGTGTCCGGCAAAACTCACAGCTGTCAGGTGAATCCGGCAGCGACCGGACGCAACGGATTCTATGGGTCGGGCTCTTTACTTTTAGGCGCCGCCTCCTCTTAACTGCAGTTCCAGCTGCCTCTGATGTTGTTGCGGTTGTTGCCGCTATCAGTTTTGCGGTTGTTGCCGCTGCTGTTGAATTTGTTGTTGATTCCAACAATTCTTTATTCGCAGAGGCATCTTTCGATGCCCCTGCCCTTTTCTCCTTGACCATCTGTTTTTTTTTTCAGTCAATAGCGTTTTCTACCTCCCGGTTATGAAGAAAAGCTTCCAAAATTTTGGTCGCCTCTGAGTGGGATTTGAACCCACGACCCTTGGCTTCAGAGTCCGCCACTCTACTACTCTGCTAACTTTTAGTTACCAAATCGATAACTTAATTTGCACTTAAACTTGCACTCACTTGTAAAAATACTGACACTGCTCTGCTGAAGTCTTTCCTGCTCGAAAGTCAAAGATCGACTGATGACGGGCGTGTGACACTTGCACTAGGTTATCGGGGTAGTTGTAGGTTGATGTGTAAAAAGTCTACTTATGCGTACAAAAAAGTTATTTATAGAATCTTTTGGTATGTTTGCGAGTTGTTGCTGGTTGTGAAAAATCTATTTGTGTGGTGTGGTTTCTAGTAAGAAATTTGGTTACATATTTGATTTAAAAGGAGATGTTGATGCATTGAGAAAAAAAGAAGAATGCATTGCCAAGACTGAGATTTGAACCGGGGCCTATGGCGTGTAGGACGTTCGACATTTCATTTTCATTTTCAATTCATTTTTATTAAACTTTTCTTATATCTACTTACATGCTAACAAAAATGTGTAAAACTAGCTTATATAATAACTTAATTAACTTACTGACCCTAGGCGGGTACTCTAAATTATTCAATATCTTACTACTAATGCCTTTCGGCCTTAAAATACCTTATGAATTAAAAACTAGAACTTGTTAAAACTAAGACAATTTTTTAAAAAACTTAGTTTTCGGGACCATTTTTTTGTGTTTTCTTAAAACTAATTAAAACTAATTAAAACTACTTAAATCTACTTAAATCTAGAGCAGCCACAGTAGCTTTTGGTTTTTTTTTTGTGTTTTGTAATTTTTTTTGGGTTTTTTGTAATTTGTATTTTTTTTTTTTTTTTGTATTTTGTAATTTAATTTTTTTGGGTTTTTCGTATTTTGTAATTTTTTTTTCTTTTTTTTTTTTGTATTTTGTATTTTGTAATTTTTTTTTTTTGGATTTTTGTGATTTTTTTGTTTGCCACTGTACCTACCCCCTATACCCTAAGACTTACACGCTAAGCCTGTGTTAGCCAGCCATTGGCGACTCGCTATCAATATCAAATTCATGTTGTTGCTCCGACAACCACCAGAACATTTTCGACGTTTTAACAACGTCCTTACGATCGCGATCTGAAACTGCCCTACTGAACCGGAGGAGCTCTTCAGCTTCTCCGCCTACTGCGGTGACGTCTCGGTTGTAAAGGAGCCGTCGTTCCACGGACTTCCGGCAGACGTGGTAGATTAGCAGAACCGCCAATCTATCCTGAATCAGCCCTACCATATCAAAATAGAGGAAAGCCTCCGGTGGGACAAATCCACTGAAGCGCGTTTTCTCCATATATTCAGTGTTGGGGTAATAAGCCCCAAATATCAGGCCATTGGTCGAGGTCATCGCTCTTGCAGTATGACCACGAGTCTGTTTTATAATGAAGTTGTCGATCCTGTTTATTTGAGCCCCGTTGTAAAGGACCTCAGTAGGATAATATTTTCTGTACTCCGACTCTGGTGTTCTGTGCAAACCAAGACAGGTACGCAGACACTGTCTCTCAAACACCCGAATCTTTTCAATTTGAGACGCTGTAACATTGAACCACACGGGGCACCCATAGACAATCATTGGCCTTAGGAGGGCCATGTAGCAAATCACCTTCACTCTGCTATCAAGTTGACTGCTGTGAAACAGTCGCCTTGTCAGAGCAAAAGCTCCTCTAGCCCTGGCCAGAGCTGCATCCATATGTTTGTTAAAATATAGATACTGATCTAGCCAGATGCCGAGATACTTGACTACTACTTTGTTTGGCAGTGGGTTGCCATGTAGATCAACGATCACCAGCT